>JBBMKF010158085.1:0-18829 GCA_037834155.1 Curcuma caesia
GCTCTTGGTCAAACCTTCTTCAATTGTAACTTTGGCCTTCACATCTTCAATTAGCACATTAAGTGCTTCCTTCATTTCCTTAGCCTTAACCCTTGTAATTGGGCCTCCATTGATGCATAACGGATGATCAACAACATCTAGAGTGGGTTGAGCATGATCCATATTAGCTTGTTCGACACTTGGTTTGACTCCATTATAGATGAAGTGTTGATCGAAGACCAGAAGTCCACTTTGTCCAACAATAATCAACAGCATGATTCATCTATTGAAGAAACCCTAATCTCTATCATCTCACCTTGCATTGACTTGACATCTTAATTTATTCATTATGATAAAGATGAGACCAAGTCTAGTGAGCCAAAATACAACGAGGATGAAGTTGTTGATGAAATAGTCGGTGACCCAATTCTTTGTCTCAGTGTCGATGTTGGCGGGTTGCTCAATCAAGCCCTTGCCAATGCTTCCGAATGCGTCATCACTTCCATTCCACAAGAGGCTTCTTCAAAGAAAGCACCAGGCCTTGTCCAAAACTTCATTGACCATTCGATGAATTAGCTTCAACAAACATGATGCAGCAGCAAATAGATTTATCCAAAGATATAAAAAATACAGATACTTCGGTTGTAATTAGAAGAACATGAGCAAATACAAACAGTCATTTCAACTAATGAAACCAAAAAAATAGTAGATTATTGTGATTTAAATGAAGGCATTCTTGTGGAAGAAGGAAATCAAGAGAAGCTAGCTAGCTCTTCAACAATATGCCCCTCTTCAATACATATAACTTGCCAATATATTTTTCTCAAACTCCATGTCAACTAATTTGCCAACTTCAATTATTGTAGCTACTCCAATTTCTTTTTTGACATCCTACAGAAGGATCTTGGAAGGCGAAGCTCCGAGCCAAGATCGTTGAGTTACTTGGGAGTTGGGTAGCGGCTACTTGGATCCGCTAGGTCCGTCTTAGTACTCAAGCGGAAGGTGCCAATGACAAAGACGGTGGTGAGCGCTATGACTGGGTGCGCGGTGGCGGTGCTCGTTATGCATCACCATATGCGTTGTTCAAGTTTGTGGTTGCGGGTCGTTGTAGTGACCACTTCGCCTATCTGGAAGTTGCGACAAGTAGCAGAAGCGATGACAAGAGAGATGATGACAGATTCTACCGAATTGAAGTAAGAGGATCTTCCTCCTGGATGACCACTTAACACTATTCTAAACTCGAGGACGTGTTCTTTTAACCTGAGGCGACTGATGCAGAATTATTTAAAGATTTTATTACTATTCTTTATAATTTTTATTTTTAGTAATTTTTAGAGTTTTTGATATTTATAGTAGTTTTGAAAATTTCTATTAGTTTTAATTTTTTTTATTTTTTTATTTTAGGATTTTTAAGTCCGTTTAGGATTTTTAGGATTTTGAGTCCATTAAAAATTTTTTCTTTCTATTAAATTTTTTTTAATTTTACAAGTTAGGATTTTGAGTTTCTATAAACATCTTATAAGTTGATGTTTAGGGAGAAGAAGTTTTGGTTTAATAATATTTTCGGCAATGTCGTTGATTTTCTTATCTCCTGGTATCTTCCAAATTAACAAATTTTAGAAGATTATTATTGGCATTCGCAGTCGATCAACGGAATCAATATTACCCACAAGATAATCGCTATCTCGTCCGGCATCAGTTAGTCTTGCTTTCAGCTCCAAGTTCCTCCAAGACAAGCATAACAAACAAGCAATCTAGCATAATCTTGTAGTCTGTTTAACCTATTAGGCTTACCTAAGTCTTACTCTGTAAGTTTGACCTATTAGGTTTCTTGCTTGGAGTTCCAACAAGACTTTACCACCTAGGGCTCCAAGATTTTTCTTTGCCAAGCATCTGATCAATCTTGACCTGCTTGGACTTACTCTTGTTTAATCTCTAATTATGACTAGTCACTCGGTGAACTTTTGACCCTTGCCAAGTCTCTAGTCACCTTGACCCACTTGAACTTACCTTTGTCTAACCTCCAATTAGGACTAGTCACTCGGTAGACTTCTCACCCTTGCTAAACCTCCAATCACCTTGATCCACTTGGACTTTCCATTGCCTATCCTCTAGTTAGGACTAGTCACCCTGTAGACTTCTTACCCTTATTTAACATCCAATTAGGACTTCCCTAGCTAGTCATCTAGTCAACCTTTTACTTGACTAAGACTTTTCTTGCTAGTCACTTGGTCAATCTTGACATGATTAAACTTAGCTCACATCCAAACATTAGATCATGTTTGGATTAACTTTTAGTCTAGCTGATCAGACTTAGCTGTATTGTCAAACATCAAAACCCTAAATGTTGATTGCATCAACAGTTTGATCAACCTTTACTGACTTAGACTTCACTTTTAATGCCAAATGTTCAATCATTCATGAACCCTTAGAGTTCCCCATCTCATGCATTTATCTAATCTATCTTGACCAACTTGGATTTTACTTTTCATTCCAACTGTCTGTTCTTTCATGAGTTTCTCCTTGTCGTAAGTTAGATAGTTCAAAGATGCTCCACTGAGTTTCTCATTAAAATAAGCAAGGGATTGACCTTCTTGTATTATTAGCATAGCTCCAATACCTATTCTTAATGCATCACACTCAATTTCAAAAGTTTTAGCAAAGTTAGATAATGCAAGTAATGGTGCAAAAGTTAGCTTCTCCTTAAGTTGAAAGCTAAATTTTGTACATATCCTAATGAAAACCAACATTCTTTTTAACAACTTCAGTCAAAGGTGCAGCTAAAGTACTAAATTTTTTAACAAACCTCCTATAGAAACTAGCCAACCCATGAAAGCTACGTGCCTCATTTATGATTTTTGGTGTTGGCCATTCACGAATAGCCTTAACCTTCTGACATCGGACAGAATAGCGATTATTTTGTAGGCGGAAGATTGGAGGAGAATTGGGGAGAGAACAAGTTTGAGAAGTTGAAAAAACGGGTAGAAGGCTGCGACGGCGCCATTCAAACCCTACAAGACCAAAAGAAAGCTCATTTAGTAAAAGTCTATGTAGACTACTTAGTCATTTTAAACTTATGACATCATTACAACTCAAATAAAGCTAGAAATTGAGCCTACATATCTCTACTACATAAACATGAGACTAAGTGGTCAATTAATCTCATCCAAGGTTTGAATTAAGTTGATTAAGTCACATGACTTGCTCTTGGTCAAACCTTCTTCAATTGTAACTTTGACTTTCACATCTTCAATTAGCACATTAAGTGTTTCCTTCATCTTCTTTGCCTTAGCTCTTGTTTGGGCCTCTATTGATGCATAATGGATGATGATCATCAACAACATCTAGAGTGGATTGAGTATAATCCATATTAATTTGTTAGACAAATTGTTCACTTGGTTTGACTCCATCACTTGTGGTGATTGCTAATCTAGAACTTGCTCTGATTCTGTTGAGACTACATTATCACGAGGTTGCATGATTTTATCAAGGTCATTTCCTCATTCTTTATACATTCACTTTCTTTTGTTAGCATAGGTTTTTGAATAATTCTTCTACCATGTGTCATCTTTTCCCTATCATCTCATTTATTTTTTTTCCATTGGATTTGGGAACCTTGAATGGTAAGATGAGAATTTTACCTGAGACGGACAAAAATTTAAGTGTAGGAGTGTAATTAAATAGTTCACCATTGATAAACCATTAGATTTTAATTTTTATTTTATTGGTTTTTAAGTTTTAATTTTTCTTATATTTTATTTTTAGAGGATAGGTTATGAAAAAAATTTTGTTGAAAAAAAATTTAAAAAAAGAGAAAATTCTATTGAGAAAAAAATGAAATGAAAATTAAAAAAATTGGTTCTGTCGAAAAAAAGTGAAAATAAGAAAAAAGATTCAAAATTTTTTTGAAAAAAATAATAATAAAATAGTTTGAGTTGGTGAAATTTATTTAGAATAGTTGATAGTAAGTTTTTAGCAATTCTTGTTTCTCCTATTGAATTTTATGGTAGAATATGAGAGGGTGTAGGAGAATGATATGAGTTGTTTTCTTGCTATTAGATTACCCCATGCTAGCTCGACTTGATATCTATTGGGCATTATTTCATTGTACTCATATTTGAAGTGTATGATTGCTCCCATGCCTTCCACTTGTCTTCTTGATTTTATTCTCTCCATTTTTTTTCCTTGCATACACATTGTTTTCCCCTTATTAATGTTTCCTTTGCAACGCTAATAAACCTTTATGGATGTGCAACCTTATGCATATGATATTGGTGGAGATTAGAAGAGGAGCAAACATATGGTAGTGTATGAACCATGAGTAGCTTGAGAGAGCTCCACTATTTGCATGATTATGAGGATGAGCTACTCCATCTATCATGTGAGGTTTAATAGTCATCATTCTAAATTTATTCAGTGTGGATTGAAATTATTATGTTGTTGATCCATGTGAGAATTGAGTTCTGAATTGCTTGAGTCTTTAGAATTGACACTCTTATTTAATTTATTGTTGCAACTTCTTAATATGATAGATGTTGTCAAGGTGGAAAATAATGTATAGTTAGGTATACTTGCACGAGACGTGCAAGAATAAGTGTGGAGAATTTGATAAGTGCCTTTTTGATAGGATTATATTGGATCGTTTTGATCATATTTTGTGTCATAAATTAGATTTTAAGCTTATTTCTATATCTTGGATGAATTTTAGATCTTCATTCTATTTTTCATTAATTTGAAGTAATTTATGGGTATTAATTTGTTGTATTTGATTTTGCAAAAAATTAGAATGAAGCCCAATTGTAAAGAATTGAAATCAGGCCAAAGAAATCAATTTAGAAAGCCCACAAATAGGCCCAATCTGGAAGAAATCAAGTTTGGGTTCGAATCTGATTCGGTTCGGGCTCAATTGTCTCAATCTGGCTCAGCTTGGGTTCAACACGAAATTGGTTTAAATCAAGCCAACTCAATTCAAATTGACCGGTTGGTTCAACTCATGTTTAAAAGGGTTTGCTGGTTCGCGCATAGGAGGGTTGGTTCTAGGTTTTCTTGTAGCTTCTCATTGCGTGATTCCTTCTTCCTCACCGAGCTCCATCGCGCACCGATTCCTCCTTCCTTCTTCTTCTTCTTGATCAGCACATGAGCAGCGGCTAGCGTCCACGAAGGTCGACAAGCTCCAATGCACCCGCAGGAGACCTCACTGTGGGTGGTTCACTCCAATGATTGGTCTTCTTTACCCTTCCGGTCGTACTTCAGTCGCCATGGGTGGTTCACTCTGGCGATGGTGCCCGACAGTACCCCATATAGCCATGGGTCGTACTTCAGTCGCCGTGGGTGGTTCACTCTAGCAGAACTCCCTATCCATCTGCACCACCGGAATCTAGCACGGGATGTCGGTCAAATTTTGAGCACATCCTCCATCGAGAACACGTGGTAAGACTTTGTTTGGTTTCCTAATCTTGTTTGTGGTTTGCAGTAGGAGGAGGGTTGAGCAGCGATCGAATCCGTGGTTTTCCCCGACTAGAGCTCTCTGGGATTGGCCATCTTCGACGAAGTTCGACCGCTCCCCGTCAACGTGAATCAACCAAGTGTTCTACATGTTTCTATTTTTTGTCGATTAGAGAAGGAAAAACCCTAAACCTTAAGCTAAATTTCTTTTCTCTATTCTTAGCTCTGTTCTTTATCTATTCTTACATGTTCTGTTTTGTCCGATTACAACATCAAATCCCCAATTTGTTTGATTTGGTTGTTTGCTGGTTGTGATAACTAGATTGTTAATGATTTGGTTGTATGTTGTTAACTAAATTGGAATGTTAAACTTGAATTGTTAATGAATTGGAATTTGAATGTATTGTTGTTGTGAACTTGAGTTGTTGATTTGGTTGTGTTGAATTTGATAGCTTTTCATATGGTGATTGAAAAATTAGGTTGTGGATGATATGTTTTATGGAATTGTAGCCGTTTACATGATGTATTGTTGTCATGATTCAAGTGTAAATGGATTTTGTGATTTTGATTAATGTTTATGAATAAGTTATTTTGTATTGTATGTTGTATGTATTAGTGTTGAATGTTCTATGTTATAGTTGTTGTATGTTGTATTTTAGTTGTTGTATGCTATATGATGTGAAATCCATTTTGTATGTTAAACTTGTGATAATGAATTGAATTCATGTAATAGGTTATTATTGTGTTACGTAGAATAAGTTGTTATGAATGATTTGTGATTGTGATACATGAGGGATCCCAAATTGTAATTATGTATACTTCAGATTCTTTTGGTAATTATAGGATTTAATTGTGAATAAATGGATGTTTGTAGATAATTAGGAGTGAATATGATCAACAAATAAAAATTCTACACCATGTGTCTAGGATAAATTTACATCAGTGATTCCATGATAGACGACTCGGACCTTTACTATATTACCTAAGCGATAATTAGGGGTTTGGTTAATTATAAATTTTAATTTTGAAAGGTGTAAGTGACAAAGAAAATAAATAAAAAATAATTTAACAACAAAAACACACCACCATCAACTAGCTTAAGTAGTTTCTTCTGGTATTGAATCAACTTTATACGTAACATAATATGAGCATCAATAATTAATTAAAGACTCACCTTATTGAAAACACTATAAAGGACATATTAGTTATATAGTGCCACTTCAACTAATCTTCTCTTTCCATTCCCATGACTGGAATATGTTTACATACTTATTTTGTTTTATTATCCTTCACGACTAAGTTCAAAAGAACTAGAGCCACAATAATATTCAGAGACGATCTCTCAATGAAATCAACCTCAATAGAATACCATTGAGACTCCTTCGGCAACAAGACCAATTGCTTGGGCTTGTACTTTTGTCATACCATACCGACTAGGATCCCATTCAAATAAGGGCTGAGGCCTGCCCAAACCACAAATTCAAAGGTAGTTGATAATAAAGAAAGGGACTTATCCGACACAACATGCAACCTTTTCCGACGCCTTGAAAGGCAATTAGAGAGTAGGTCCATGGACTCAAAACCCTACACCTGCTAAACCTAATCAACTTTTCAACTAGTTGACAACTTGATAAGGCTTGAAGAAGCAAGGATAGCTTTGGCAAAATGGGTATTAGGGCAACTTGATCCTTACTAACCCAAAATTGCTCTAAATGGCGCCCTCCTTGGGTTAACAAACCACGTTGCCAACCACACCATATAATGGTGTGAGAGATTGAAGAGGGCCCAAGAGCCATAATACCCCAATGGCTGTCCGATACCAACCTGTACAAAACTTGCTCAATTTAATAAATAGCGATGTGTATAGAACACATTTAACCAGAGAGAACCAAAGACAATGCACAATGATAAGGCTTGTCCAAATAATCGGGTGAAAATCGACTAGCCACCTATCAATCGCAGAAGAAAGGTCAAAGGAACAAACATCTAATGGTCGAATCTCTAAGACGGTGGATGGGACCTTCTTGTTTGAAGGTACCATCACTAGGAATAAGAGATAAGACCTGCATAGCCCATCTGTACACGGGATACAAAAGACGTTGTCTTACCTCTATAGTAAACACACAACTCTAACCAGCTCCTAAAAGGGTGCATCTAAGATGACCTAGATAAAGACTAAGGTCTTTGAGATAATCTCTAACCTGATTTAAGAAAAGCTCCGGTAACATCTTAACTCGTACTCGTCATCCTCGCCCTTGCCCTCCTGCCCATCCAATTTAATTTATAAGCATTATCCTTTATTTGGGAGTTGTTGGAGTCACTTTCCCCTCAACTAGTTGCTAGTGACTTTCCTGGTGGCATAGGAGTGCCCGCATACCATTTACAACTTGATTGATAGGGAGAGAGATAGAGAGAGTCACTCCATAAGGGAGTTAGAACGACGAGGTGTTCCACACCTTTCATTTTGATTGCTTTGTTAATAGAAGATGTTCCGGTTGCTGTTTAAGGTTCTTCAATTCTTTTGGAGGTGTTTGAGTACCGAAAATAAAAAAGAGTAATTATTGACTCCTGTAAAGAGGGAATGATCATGGTTCACTTTCCTCTTCAATTCTATAGGATAGGTTCGAGCAACAGAAAAAGCAGATACGGAGTTACATGGATAGCTAACATTTGAAAGTCAAGATTTGAGGTACAAGCAGAGCTACATGCTATGGGCATAGAAGAAATTCTTTCAACAATTGGTTCAGGTGCCATTTAATCTATCTACTTTAGGAAAGAAAAATTCACTAATAGAAAAGAGCCCCTGCTAGTCTCATCTGCCTTTCTCTTCCTACCTTCCTTACTTGGATTAGATTGAATGATCATGGTTCACTTTCCTCTTCATCATCCTAGCACCTAATTTCACTATGCTCCTTAATTAACTCTTCGCACACTATTGCTTCAACTGTCTACTACTCCCCCAAAGCACATCGCCTACTCAGTCTGTACTCTCCTGTGCCCTATCCGTAGCTCCCCATTCCTTCTCCCCCTCTACAAGTGAATGTAATGATGTAGAAGAGACCACTAAGGAGACTTTCACGTGTCACAATTTCTATCTCCAATGATGTAATGAAAGTGAATCTAATTTTTATAATCATATTTCCTTTTTTCATTCAAAAAATGAAAAAAATACAAATGAAAAGATAACTTTGTTGACAATTTTAGATTTTGATCTGGTCTAGTCGGAATAGTCTTCCTAATATTTATAAGTTTTGATGTGTTTAACTACAAACAGAAAAGAGAAGGTAGACTCATTACATTAAAAAGCTATGGGAATACTCATACCATAAATAAATAATTGAGTGTGAGAACCAAATGAATCGAAAGATTCATGTTTGGTTTGGAAAGAGACCATGGAAGTTGTGAAATTAATGGTAAGATAATCTACTTTCATTAAATGATTTATTAGATAATCGAAAATAGAGGATTTTAAGTACTATTCTAAATTTGGAAGAATTACATAAAGAGGCCATTGAGAGCTCAAAAGAGTCTAGACTCACTTACGTAAAGTGGAAATAGAAGCAAATGAGTATCGAATGAATGGATATTCTAAAATAGAACGAGAAAAAGTAAATTTGATTAATGCCACTAGTAATAGTTTGGAACAATTAGAAAATTACAAAAATGAAACACTTCATTTTGAATAAGAAAATGCGATGTGTATATATTCATTCATACCAACAAGTAGGCGAATGACTGACTAAGTGTATATATTCATTCATACCAACAAGTAGGCGAATGACTGACTAAAGGGAAAGGGGGATCTGACTGATCTCACTTGTAAGCGCTCCTAACCTTGTTCTTCCCTTGCTTGAATTAAAGTTCGAGAACAACCATCAAAGGCATCTAGCTAGTACTTTCCTTTATACTATATGGGTATGGAGCAAAGGAAGTCGACGAGAGTGATGAAAGATCTAAGTAGAGGTAGGTGGTCGATGATAGCATGGTAGAGCAAGAATATCTATTTCTACTTATCCGATATTGAATGCCCAAGATCTGGAGCAGGAGAGGAAATTGATTGACCACTGCTTCCTCCACTCTGTTAGATTGTAGTGGAGTTGCTCCACTCGAACTATGCTTGAAGACTACGCTCCCTAGTGATGAAAATGCTATCACACTACCTACTTTGAATGCTACTTGAGTTCTAGTCTCGCACCTATACTATTGGGAATCGAACCTGTGTCTGAGTTCTTTCACACAATGATAGAAAGAGGACTCTGTACTCTTCTTGTACTCTTCATTAGAGGAAGTCGGGCATCTATCTCTGCTCCGTTCGATTTGAACTATGCAGTGAGTGGAATGGATAAATGAAGTAACCCATAGTGTAACAAAATAGCTAGTCCTATGAATTATGTGAGCCAATAGGAAGATGTTGCTCTGTACTGAGTCAAACTACTAAACTATTGCTATTTGGAATGGATGACCAGGAGAATGGATCCCGTACTTGAAAGGCGACTACTATCCTCTTGAACACTGATTGAGGCTTGAACTCGGACACCGAGAAATGGAACCTCCACACCTACTCGCCTTAGGCTGTCTGGCTTTTCTTCCTACAGGTATAAGAGGGCTATAGGACGGTATATATGGATGATGTGTATCTAATTGGTGGATATCCTAATGCTGCTCTAATTTCTCCTATTTGTTGCTATTGCCTACTAAGTGGTACTAGGAAGAATTTTATTAGTTCTTTAGTTTAGCAGGCATTAAGAAGCCAGTAGTGGTGCTCGGGGCAGTTATTAAGTTTAGTTCTTTAGATGGCATGGCCTACTTAGTGGTAGTGCTAGGCAATTATTAGTTTAGTTCTTCATTCAGTTTAGATGGTAGAGGTACTCAATGGTGGTGCTTGCTAGAGCAGTTATTAGTTTAGTTCTTCATTCAGTTTAGATGGCAGAGGTACTTAGTGGTGGTGCTTGTTGGCGCAGTTATTAGTTTTAGTTCTTCATTCAGTTTAGATGGCAGAAGCTACAAAGTACTAGTACTGGGGGCAGTTCTGAGTTTAGTTATTTTAGATGGCATAGTGAAGCGGATCAGATAATGGGATATGGCTATAGGGATTAGGCGGCTAGAGGGATATGGCTATAGGGAATAGGTGGTAATAGAGTCAAACCAAATGAACAAGTTGCCCAACAAGCTAATATGGATCATACTCAACCGACTCTAGATGTTATTGATGATTCATTATGCATCAATGGAGGCCCAATTACAAGAGCTATTATGATCGGTTAAAACTTCGAACGTAACCCCGTACAGAGTGTCGCCAAATCTTTAATGTGAAGATAATAGCTGCAAGCTATAAACCATGCATAGGATAGTTCTTCTCGTGGTCTTTCAGCTGATGAGAAGCATAGGCAACTACCCGATCATGCTACATCAATACTGCACCCAATCCCTAGAACGATACATCAGTGTAAAGTGTGAATCCGTCTTCACCAGAAGGAATCACCAATATCGGGGCACTTACTAACCGCTACTTAAGCTCCTGAAAACTAGCCTCACAAGCCTCTAACCATGCTAACTTCGCCCCCTTTTTGGTTAGATGAGTTAGCGGTGTAGCAATACGACAGAAACCCTCTACAAATCTCCTGTAATATCCAGCCATCAAGAAAACTACGCACTTTCTGAACAGACTTTGGCTACTTCCTTACTTGTTAAACAAAGTTCCGACTAGGGTATTTTCTGCTACTCCATACAAGATATAGAATAGTAAAACCTCAATTATCTTACTTGAAGATATGGAGTTATCCTACTTATGTGAAGAGGACTGTATCAGATAAGGTGGAAGCTAAATCTGATAAATATCTACTTATTAAATACCCTAAGGAAACAAGGGGTTACCAATTCTATTCTCATGTAGAACAAAAGTGTTTGTTTCATGACATACTGTATTGCTAGAAGAGTCTCTTGCAGGAAATAGTAGGAGTAGAGTTGAACTTAGTAAAGTTCAAAAGACTTAAATAGATATTAATGAGACATCTAGTCAAGAACCACAACTAATTACTCATAGTGATGAGTTATCGACTGAACTTATTGAGACACAACCTCTTTATAAATCTAGTTTGGACACGCAATATTCTAGAGAAATATGTATTTCTCATAAGTGAATCGAATGACATATTATTCATTGAGGATGAGGAACTTATTGATTATGAAGAAGCTTTGAAAAGTTCAAAAATGGATAAATGGTTACAACCATGAAATCGAAAATGGATTTCACTAAAGTCAAGTTTGGTACTTGATGGAATATCCATTTTGATGAGACAATCAAAAAGTTTGATTTCTCACAAAATCTGACTAACCCTTTGTGTACAAGGACGTTAGTAGGATTGCGATCGTATTCCTATGATTATATGTTGATAGCATATTAATGATAGGAAATGATATGTTTGTTCTATAGTCAATCAAACTAAGGTTGATCAAATATTCTCCATGAAAGACATGAGAGAAGCGACCTATATCTTTGATATTAAGATCTATAGAGAAAGATAGAAAAGGTTGCTTGGTCTTTCACAATCTACATAAATAGACAAGGTGCTAAAAGTTGTTTAGCATACTTGAATCTAAGAAAGGTTACACCTTTCGAAGTCTACATGTCCACATACAAAAGATGAGAGGATTTACATGAGTAAAATTCCTTATGCTTCGGCAATAGAATCTATCATGTATGCTATAATGTGTATGAAGCCTTATGTATCATATGTTTTGAGATATGTTTTGAGTATCATGAGCAGATACCAGTCAGGTCCAGGATTGGATCATTGGATGAATGTTAAGATAATTCTTAAGCACTTGTGAGGAAATAAGAATTTGTTCTTGGTACATGGAGAAGGTGATATAGTTACACGTGGGTATTCTGATGCCACCTACCGGACAGGCAAGGATGACTCCAAATCATAGTCTGGGTACATATTCACTTTAAATTATGGTGCAATAAGTTGAAAGTATTTCAAATAAGACACAATTGTAGCTTGTGAAGCAACAAACAAAGCGGTTTGAATCATCCTTGCCTGTCTATTGAAGCATTACTTGCTTACTGCAACAACAATAGAGAAATCGCGTAAGCGATGGAACCTAGATCTCACCAACGATTCGAACATGTGCTTCGGTGATATCAATTGATCAGAAAAATCATTAGTAGAAGAGAAATACAAATCAAGAAGAATCTCACTGAAAGGAACCTTGTGGATCCTTTAATCTCTACCTCAAAATAATTTTAAGGAACAAATAGAGGCGCGTGGTTTGTATACGATAGCGATTGGCCTTAAGCCAAGTGGGAGTCTGTTATATTTGAGAGATGTCTAAAGACAATCGCCTTACGGATATATTATTTATTGGATAAATAGCAATTAACTATTTGAGTGCACATTCTCTATGTATTTGATTGGATCTTAAAATCATTTACTGAATGTCCGCAATACGATTCATAGCATGAGAGAATTTCTAATTGATTCACAATTAGTAAGTATCTATTCATATGTAATTGTGAATGTATTGAAATTATCCCTAGTTGAGGACGATTCTTATAGTCCACTAGGACTTCCATTGCCTAATCTCTACTAGATATTTTCTTATGCCTAATCTCAACTAGGACTTTTTTGTGCTACCTGCACACTCAGATCAGCTCATCAATAAACATCACACACTTGAACCTTTTGCCATTATCAAAACTAAGATTTGATCATCTGGTGCTCCCTACATCAACAATCTCTCCCTTTTTGATTATGACAACCTAAGTTTGAAGTTAAGAACAAAATATTTTGATAATGAAAAAAATAATTGATTCTTGCAAATAATAAAACATGGTTTAAGAATCTGGAACTTAGGCTAGAACCCTATCCATCTCACACCATTCTAGGTTTTATAATACACAATCAAGTTATCTAGTATGCTTTGTGAGATGCGTAACATAGATCTATAGGTTCATGATTTCTAAGAGAGAAATCTAAACTAAGGCTAACACATTCCTTCTTACTTTTGAACTCCAAATTTTGAAACTATGTTTTTCAAAAAATTTAAAATAAATTTTGAAAACAAATTTGAAAAACTAAGTAATAATTGATGAGTTTTTGAAAATTAAAAAAATTTATCTTATTCTACCAAACACAACCCTAATTGCAACAATTACAACTGAAGTACTTAAATAGAAAACTGTCATAATTGTAAATCAAATGTTTAACAAGAAGGTCAGTACAAGTCAAATAAAAACTAGGTCAACTAAGGAGGAGGCTGAGGATGACCCATGCTCTAAGATCTAAATATGTACATCAGCTCAGAATGTCTAGGCCAACTCCTCTCCCCCTGACTCTCTAGCTTACTGGTCATAGACTGATGGTAGGAGGTGACAAACTCATATAGACTGTGAACTGACTCCTCCAGTTTGATCACTCTCTACTCTAGAGTTATAGGAGATGGAGGTGGAGGGAGCTGGAGAAGATCAGCTAGGTCAAGATCGTCCTCCTCCTCCTTGACGACTGTGGCTGGTGGTGGTTAGGCTGGTTCCCTCGTCTCCAAGACAGAACCCCATCCTCATCTATATGTACCCTAGTTAATGAAAAACTACTAAATCCTAACATGTCAAAATCACTAGTTGGTTTGACTTCACCTGCGGTGAGATCAAATCGAAATGATGCTAGGAGTGATATCAAAATATGACAGTAGGACATATGTACCATCTTGTTGGGCTAGATGAAAAAATGATAGCATGAAAAATATGCAAACTAATGTCTATGTCTAATCTATGATCAATGCATATAGTAGATATGTATGGAATGGTCGCATCATCGCGATGTCCCTAGTAGTCAGGGGTAAAATGCATGTCACTAGAACTTTGTACAGGACATAGTCCTGCACTCTAAGTTTAATGGAAGAGAACTGGGTCACTGTAGGGACCCTTTCCTCTCCAAAGAAATATAAATGCTTGAGGTTTAAGGTGATGTGGAAATAGGGATCTCCAAAAGGTGCATCCCTAGGGGGTAACATGCAAATGGACAAAGTGACTGGCGTAGTTCTAAGTGCTCTCTAATGATGGTGGGTAATATGGTGAGATCCCTCCCTGTAACTCATATGGAATAGGTTAGATCGTCGATCTGAACTATGTTATTGTACAATTCGGCATACAAACTCATGTTAACCGGACTAGTACACAATACAGTAATTGCTGAAGGCCATAATATTCTAGGACCTCCATGGATGGTATGCATGATCATGCAAAAAATGCCCTACATATATATCTAGAATACAAGGGTACAAATGATAATGATGCAAACCTAATCCTATGTTCCTCAAAGGGAACCTGGGGTCTGTACTAGGCTACTAGAGGTGCCGGCCTCAGTAGTCTTTCTCTTAATCCTAATGTATAAAATAAAACTTGAACTAAAAAAACTTTAACCTAAATTATTTTAGAGTTGATTTGGGGGCTTACCTAGGCATTTTTGACGAATAAATAAGAACCTAATGACCTATATACTCGGCGACGACGCGGGAAGGGGGGTCTTTTAATGAATGGTTTTAGTGCGATTTGATGTGGTGGGCCTCAGGTTTTAACGGGTTTGGGTTTAAATTTAGGTTTTTGGTTAATTAAAATTTAAGAATTGGTTAATTAGTTAATTAAAATTTAAGAATTGGTTAATTAAAATTTAAAATTTTGAAAACTTAGTTAATCAAAATTTTGAAAAGTTAATTAAAATTTTTAACACTTAGTTAATTAAAATTTTAAAAACTTAATTGAAATTTTTAAAACTTAGTTAATTAAAATTTCAGAAACTTAATTGAAATGTTTAAAACTTAGTTAATTGTTTTGGAAACTTAAATAAAATTTTTAAATCTTAGTTAATTAAAATTTTCAAAACTTAGTTAATTAAAGTTTTGAAAACTTAAGTAAAAATTTTTAAAATTAATTAAATTCGAAATTTTTAAGGGTAAATTAAATTAGAAATTTTTAAGGATTAATTAAATTACAAATTCACACAATTAATCCTATAGATTGTTTGAGATGATTTTCTATTTTTATCTTGATTAGCTAAATGGATTTGTTATCTAATATTTAATTAACATTGGGTTAGATTTAAGTTTAATCTTTTGACTTACTAAATATGTATTTCAAAAATCAACTTCCAGACAGTGGTGAGGCATAGGGGCCTTCTTGGTTATCGAAGCAATTACCAGTTTCTAAGATAAAACTAGTTCAAGAAATTGCATATTTAGCTAGTCTAGGAATTTTTTTTGTCTAACTAGTTTATGATTTGAAGAGGCAACTTCGGTCAATTCCATTCAGCTAAGTAAATCAATTAGGGTACTCTTTACCCCACTTGACCACTTAGATTGGATTTTCCTAACGTACTAATGTCTTGACTAACCCTGGTACTATATTAGTCAAGTATTAATCAAATTTGAGTCCTTACCTAGCCTTGGTTATTCTAAAATAAATAAAAAAACTAAAATAATCAAGTTTAGTTAACATGCAAGTTTTTGGATCCTCCTGGATTGAACCCTATTGGGTTTGATCAAATAATGTATTTGATCCTTGAGGACCCAGTACTAGTTCAGTCCAACTGGATTGGACAGGTTCGACTTAGGAACCACAGGCTTGGACTCTTGGTTTCTTAGATCGATTTAATAATGACATGTATGACTTGTGTTTGACTTTGCGTCCAAGCCCAAATCTGTTGTATCCAGTTTTTGAATTCCAAAGATCATGTTAAGATACTTGGAGCCCGAGGTGAAATTTTCTAACCATCTTTTCAAATCGTCATTCTAAAGTTTCAACCTAGAATTCTCTTCCTCAAATTTGACTTGACTTGAGTTTCCAACTTGAACATTTTTAGTTGGCGATCTGGAGTTGACTCTCTTCTTAAAGAGTGCTACCTCCTTTTGGAGTGACTCAACTTGAGCATTGAACTTAGCCAGCCTTTTCGATAAACTATAAATAATTGAATACAACTTTTGAATGCTTACAGTGGTTGTGGGTCCTTCTGAAACAGATGCGGATCCGTGGTTTGTGCTTGAGTCGCTGTCTGATTCACTTTCTGTTCCGATTAGTTTGCCTAGAGCTAGAAGTGCTAGGAAGCTTGTGTTGACTTCATCTTCCGAGTCCTCTGACGAAGATTCGTCTCAAGTTGCTTTGAGTCTCTTCTTTTTAGACTTGCGCTTTTTCTTCTAGTTAGGACATTTAGACTTGAAGTGTCCTTTCTCCTTGCATCCATAGCAAGTAAGTTTTGTCTTATTTGTAGGTGGTTTGTTGGAGTTGGCTTTCTGCACCATCTTCTTCATTTCTAGTCTTCTAAGTTCACGCTTTTTCCTCAGCATCTTCTGAACTAGATTTACTAGTTTAGTTGGTGACTTCATCGTTGCTTTAAAATTCTGATGATTCATTGGATTCATCTTCAATTGATTTTCTGGATCTTTTCTCCTTGGTTGGTCCTGCAATAAGAGCTATAACTTTCTTTATCGGAATGACATTAGTCGCTCATGTAATTTGAATTCTGAAAATAATTCATCAAACTTAATTTTTGAAAGGTCCCTGAAAATCTTGTAAACATCAACTATGAATGCCCATAGTATTCCTAGGGAATGCTTTTAGTGTGTACCTGATTACATCTCGATTTTCAATGGGTTGGCCGATTGCATGAAGCCCATTTAGTAGATCTTGGATGCGAGTGTACAGTCCACTAACGGATTCACCATCCATTATCTAGATATTGTAAAGTTTGTTGATGAAGAGATCACGCTTGTTGACCTTCATGTCGGATGTTCCTTTGTGGAGTTCTATAAGCTTGTCCTATAGATCTTTTGCACTGATGAAAAGGCTGGCTCTGTTTAGTTCTTCTTTGGCCAACCCACATTGTAGTGTTTGGATTGTCTTAGCGTCGGCTTCGATTTTTCTTTAGTTGGCCGCATCCCATTTTTTGCAAGACTGTCAAAGGCCGTCATTATTGGTTGGAATTGTGAACCCCGTTTGGATGACGATCCACATGTCCACCTGAGTCTTTAAGTGATACTCCATTCTACCCTTCAAATAGATGAATTTCTCCCCAAAAAATAGAGGTGGCCTTGCAATGTTGTATCCTTCTTGATGGGCCATTGAAATCTTGCACACAATAAAAAATTTGAAATGTACCAAGACTTGGTCTTGAATTAGCAGTGCGGGAGAAAATAAAATGAATTAAAAAAAAACTTGCTCGATCAGCGGTTGCACTGTGTTCAAGCACCTATCGCTTTGATACCAATTATAGTATCATTGAGAGCACTAGAGGGAATGAATAGCGCATATGTTGCATTTTTGAAATTTATAAAGTACTCATAAATCCTTGCGATTAGAGAAGTATAGAAGGCAGTGGAAAAGAAACAAACACAAGGAAAGAGTACGCAAATATTTACTTGATTCGCAGCCACGGGCTGCTATTCTAAAGCCCACGATCAAATGATCATTTCTGACAAACAATTAACTATATAACTCCCCTCTTATGAAGGGAGTTAGTGTAAGATACGAAAAATTTTACTAGTGAGGGAGAATGGAACCCGTCTTGCGAAGATAAAATAAACGAAACCAATTTGGATCAAATCAGAGATTGTTTGGTTAGTGAACTAAATAATTCAATTTTAAACCAACTTGGTTTGTTCGTGATGGAAGAGGTTTTGACAAAATGGAAAAGATGAGGAGGTTCATTTTGTGATGACGAATTGAACAAAACTGGTTTAGATCAAATCGGAATTCGTTTGGTTAGTGAACCAAGCGAACTAAAATAAACCCGGTTTGCTATAGTGCTATGTCTGGTTTGCTACAGTAACTCAACGGTTCACTATAGGAAACCCTAGGGTTTAAGCTGGTTCAGCCCAACCCTAATAGTCGCTCGACTCATTCAACCCTAATTACTGTAGCTCCTCGTTATAACATGAATCGCGCTTGATCCTAGGGCCCTAATCTCACTTCTCTCATTCTCGTTCAACTCTCACCATCCACGCCGCACACCGACGCCGCCATGAATACGCTGGTTTCCCCCACCCCTACCGTCCCCAGGCGGTGCGCCAATGCGAGGCGGAGGAGCGGCGAAGACGCCCAGGCCTCAGCGCAGACTGCGGTGAGGCGACGTGTCATCATCAGCACGTAGGCCTCGTAGCGGAACTCCACCTTTTTCCCTCAAGGTTGGTGATTGCACACGAAGTCGACGTACCTGGCAGTGTCAATCGAGTCGTAGGAGGCATTGAGTATCTCGACTAGGTCCTTTTCCTCCGTCCCCGAGAGTGCCTCGCTCAGCGATGGGGACGCTTCTTCCATCGCCATTGGGATGCTGCAGACGCTGCAACTTGGCACTTTGTTCGATCTCTGGTATCTCTTCAACATCTACTTTATATCTACAACAAACAGCTATGT
>JBBMKF010158520.1:0-18802 GCA_037834155.1 Curcuma caesia
TGGATGTCATCTAGGAAGGGACCAAACGCAATCAACGACGGTGTTATTCAGGAATATAATTTATGTAAATGGTTCAAATTGGCTCTTCTTTCACAGATGATTAATGTATGCTAGCTCGATAATTTTTACTCATTATTATATATAAATATATAAAATATGCTCTTAATTTACAGTTTATCTAAACATTTGCCTATCATTATTATCATTCTATAGTCAAGATGCGTCTTGATGGAATTGATAACGGAAGCGTTTATCCCAACTTGCCTTGAGAAATCTGTGTATTCTACAAATCCTAGTTTTTTGGCAAACTTATTATAAATGGAATACTTACTAAAAAGAAAAAAGGGGGATAAAATGGAAATGCATAAGAATGGTCTATGATTATGTCAACTTAAAAAAAAAAAAAAAGAATTGCCTGTATCTTTTCCACTAAATAATTCAACCTTAATTTGCACTTAATACTTAGACTGTATTGCTAGAAAAATATGCAACATAGAGGGGATGCCCTAACGACATTTTGCTACATGAAAAAATTGATAGCAAAAAAAAACATAGTGTTCTTTGTTAGAATAACGTAGTTGAGCGATGAAATTATATTTTGAAAGATATGGTGAAAAATATGTATGAAGATATTTTCTTCTCTATTGGAGTTTTTATAAAGTGAGATTCAAAACTGCGCGCTGATACACAGCATGAAAAATTAGCAGGAAAACGTAACATGACATACGTATGTCATGCACCGTTAAGAAGTTTTTTCTGCCGCTGCCAAGAGAAAAAACCCTAAACCCGTTGAAAATTTTCCCTCTATGCCTTTTCCTTCTTCCTCCTCCTCTGTGCCCGTCGCCGCCCACATTCTTCCTCCTCCTCTCCGACCGCCGCCGTCGCATCTTCCTTCCTCCTCCTCTGTGAACGCCGCCGCCACATCTTCCTTCCTCCTCCTCTGCGATCGCCACCGCCGTCGCCGCATCTTCCTTCCTCATCCTCTGTGACCGCCACTGCTGCCGCCGCGTCTGTTAGAATCGGAGGATCAAAACTTGCCTAACAGATTGTTGGATGTGAACACTGCTTGTGTTATAATGAAAGAAAAATAACAAGAAAACTTATATACAAATTTGGTAATAATCCCTTACCGCAATTGGTAGTCAGTGTTTAGGAAAACCTCCTACTGTATTCCCTTCAGTGCAGTGTAAACAGAACCCTAGTTCAATTCTAAATCTGATCAGATATGGCTTCTTGTGGATTTTCACATGGCAGCTGAAAAGCTTCTGCTTGGGTAACTTTAATAAATCCAAGACGCCCATCAGCTTCTGCATTATCAATGACCGTTAAGTCCGCTTTGTTCAGCAATCAATGATGTTACATTGATTGCAGGCTTATATTTTGCAAGTATATCAGTCAGCATATTATGAAAGTAGTAAGAGTTCATCATGGTCAATTGTAACTTCTTAATTTATCTTTTCACAGAGGATCGTGGAACCGATTGTGTGAGATCGCTGGGGTGACAGATTCCACTTTTTGCTGAACTGAGACGACGATGTGGCAGAACATGATGGTGCCGCCGCCAGCATCACTAGGGTGAACTCTAGGGGTGTGGCTGGCGGAGGGGAGGCTTCGCTGCTGGAGCACTCCACAGCACCGCCCGAGCTACTACAGTCCCCCAACGCGCAAGTGAAGCGCCCGTCAGAGTCGACTCCGCAAAGCATGCGCGTGACCCCACAGGCCGCTCTACTAACCGATCGGAGCCTCCAGGCACCACGACTCGTCGCCCTCCAACACGAACCCCGTTGTCAGGATCTCGCCATCGTCAGAGCTCGGCAGCTAATTGAAACAATTGAAGGGAAACATGAGAATTATGATTTTATGTCTCAGGGGCATAGTTGAATTGGTTACTACGGAGTAGATTTGGTAAAGTGGACAAAAGTCAAATTTCGACGAAGTCAAGATAATACTCTCCTTTTATAGTGGTCAATTATAGTTTTTCGATTTACTGCCTCATAGATGGTCGTGAAACAAACTGTATGGGGTTGCTGGGGTGGATACCATCTTTTGCTAAAAAGAATTATGATTTTATTCAAAAATAAATAGTTTTTTTTGAAATTTATATTAAAAAAATATGATAAGTTGATGATCAGCACATTATTATTTATTTATGTTTTGGAATTTTGGAAAACTATCACACTTGAAGATAAAATCAGTGAATGTTTTTCAAAGGTGATTTTTTTTTTTTGAAACTTATTTTTAAATAAAAAGATCTAGGGCTGGTTTATATTAGGCAGATTACTAGTTTTTATCTTGGGATTTAATTTGTTTAATTTTGTATATACTTTATCACATATATAAACACATATATTAACATGTATTTTTTTTTCAAGGAAAAGGAAAGAAATCTACATATTATTATTACCTCAATTAAGGAAAATAATTAATTTGTATTTTTTTCAAAAAAGATATTTTAGAAAAACACAATATTTATTTTATGGGAAACATATATAAAATTTACTCATAATTGTCGCAATCAGTTCGTTTAATAGAACATTAACCAAGATGTTAATGGTTCTTTTCTGCGAATAAATTTAAAGTACAATTCATACATATTTAAAAATTGATATTAAAATAGTCTCGTTTGAAATTTAAATTCTAATTTTCTTATTGGCTTACTATTTTACTATTTCGGGGCGGCCGTGGTATTTATGGTCAACGCGGCGCTCGAGTAGAACGAATCAACGGCGACGCTCCATTGAATTTGAATTTGACATATGAAATGAAAAGTTAACAATTAAAATTTACGAGGAAAGAATAGACATTCAATTTTAGTTTAGTGGTTCAGAAGAGTGGAGGAGCGGTTTGCCATGGGGTGCAAAGAAACAACCCCAATCGAATAGGATAGTATGAGAATACTAATATTTAAATTTAAATTAAAAAAATATATATACTATTTGAATTTGATTTGAAATTCAAAATTATAAATAATTTTATATATGCTCGATTCAAAATAAAAGTCGAGCTCAAGTTCGATTTAAATTGTTTGAATCTTGGTTCAAACAGAATGGAATTATAGTTCAAAATATTTAAATTTGAGTTTGATTTAATTATTCAGATCTTAATTTTAAGAGATTTATTTATTGAATAATTAAATAAAATAAATATAAATTTACTATACAATTGTCACTCAGTTGTAGTAATTATGATTTCATAATTGCTATACAGTTGTAGCAACTATAATTCTTAACTATCAAAACGTGAATGTTAAATTTTAATTTTTAAAAATTATAATTTTTAACTCGGATTAAATACGTACACTACATCAAATCGAAATTTATTAAGAAATCTCAATTGATTATGAGTTGGAAATTGTAAGGATCAAATTTTAATCGAAAAATATCATCTAAATCCTTCAAATAATTTTAATTTTATTTTTTTAAAAATTATAAAAGTTACGAAATAGATAATAATGAGAATAAATTATAATAATTGTATTATTTTACCCCGGTGTAAATTTTTTTTTTGGATAAAAAATCAATATGAGACTCTATCTTAATGATTAAAAAAAACCAAATATAATGCGGTATACTTGGAAAACAGGTACGGTCGCTGTTTAAAATCCATTTACCTAACTAATTAACTGGATAGGGTTAGTTAAAATTTAAAATATAATTTGTATAATGTAGAAATCGATTTTTAGAATATTAATTTTTATTTAAAATTTAAATTCTATTTTTTTATTTTCTCAAATACTTTATCAATGCACTACATTCATCTTGTCCCAAAGAAAAGAGGAAAAAGATCAGATTTTAAACAATACCAAATATCCATCGTTATCAAATGATCTAAAATGGAGACAAGTTTGCTTAATCATGGATGTTTAAAGTTCTGCACAACCAAAATCCGCAGCGAGATCATGGATTACCAAAGGATCTAAAAGTAAATGCTATATCTTAAATACAAACTTTGCAAAGAACACTCTTTTAATTTTCTAAATGAAAAAAAAGCTCCAAGCAAATTGATATTTGATATCCTCAATTAAACAAACTATAAAGTGAAAACAACTGTAAATAACATAGCGGACGTAGGAGAGCGAAGGATAGCAACACAGATGATTAACTCAACTATACATAATTTACGCTGCACTGCGCCTAAGAGTTTTCTTTTGTTTTTTCGTTTTTTTTTGACTTGGCAACTGAGAACACAGTATCGTCGCCAAGTAGATAACAAGCTTTCCTGGTCGATGTTTCCTTCTCGCCGTGCCTCTCCCATGGCTGCAACTTCTTGAGGTAATCTGGTGTTTGGCGTGTCGAGGAAGGGCATTGAAGAAGAGAGAAACCAAAAAAGCGGAGAAATTTGATGAAGAGTTCACCGTGAATGAAGATCCTAACTTTGATGGGAAGAGGGGAAAAAAACTCTGAAACAGCACGAGAATTAATAGTGATGAGGAGGGGGAGGTGATGTGTAATGGACTCCAACATCGCCTGGGAAAGGATCTTCATACGGGAAGGGCGCAGGCGATGGGGGCTCGATGCATGGAGGTGGGGGTGGTTCGATGCATGGAGGTGGGGGTGGCTCGATGCAAGGAGGTGGCGGCGGAGGCGGGGGCTCGATGCATGGAGGCGGAGGAGGGGGCGAGGGCGGCGGAGGAGGTGGGGAGTACAATGGCGGTGGCGGAGGTGGGGAGTACAACGGCGGTGGCGGAGGCGGCGAGTTAGGTGGTGGTGGAGGTGGAGGCGGTGAGGAAAGCGGTGGGGGAGGTGGGAAATAGACAGGAGGTGGTGGAGGAGAAAAGTGAGGGCTCGGTAGAGGTGGGGGTGGAGAATACACTGGTGGCGGAGGAGAGCTGAGAGGAGGTGGCGGAGGAGGTGGACAGTAGACAGGAGGCGATGGAGGTCGGGGGCAGTAGACGGGTGGAGATGGGGAACTTGGGCAGTAGACTGACGGCGGTGGTGGCGATGGAGATCGAACGCAGTATGAGGGCGGCGATGGAGAAGGGGGAGGCGGCGATTGGGGTAGAGGGGAGGGAGGTGGTGGAGGAGGAGATGGTGGTGGTGGCGATGGCGGAGGAGGAGGTGATGGTGGAGGCGGAGAGGGTGGAGGAGGTGATGGCGGCGGCGGAGAAGGAGGAGGTGGTGACGGTGGTGGGGGAGAGGGTGGAGGAGGAGATGGTGGCGGTGGAGAAGGTGGAGGCGGAGGTGGCGGCGGCGGAGAGGGTGGAGGAGGAGATGGTGGCGGCGGCGAATGAGGAGGAGGGGGTGACGGCGGAGGGGGCGGTGGCACAAAAGGTTTACAGCCAAAAGAAGAGCAATCGACGGGAGGACGAGACAAGAATGATTGGCATTGTCGCACCTTTCTCTGCTTCGGCCGTTCGGGGAGACAATTCTGCCGATCATTGTAGAACTTCAACTCGAAGCACTGCGGAGACTCCCCGGTGAAGAAATTGTAAGAGTACGTAAAGTTCTTGAGATGCGGCAGGCTGCAGATCGATGGCGGAATCGAGCCCGAGAATAGATTGTGCGCGACGTCGAGTTGCTCGAGGCTATGCATCCTGCCGATGGACTCAGGGAGGGGTCCGACGAGCTTGTTGTAGCTGATATCCAGCACAGTGAGACTCTTGAGCAGCCGAATCTCTGACGGGAAGCAGGAGTCGAGGCCATTGTCCATTAGGATGATCTCGTTGAGGGTCCGCGACATGTTGCCGAGGCTCGCCGGAAGACACCCATGGAAGCGATTCTTAGCGAGTACAATGACGGAGACGGGGGAGTTGCCGATGTTGTCTGGGATCTTAAACGCAAACCGGTTGTGGTTGATGAAGATGGCGTCAAAATCGCGGTCGAAGAGTTCCGGTGGCACCGCGCCTTCGAACTCGTTGAATCGGAGGTCGAGGAAGCGGAGCGAGGGGATGCGGAGGACGACGTCAGGAAAACGTCCGGCGAAGCGGTTGTTGCTGACGTCGAGCTCGTGGAGGAGGGTGAGGCGGCGTAGAGAACGGGGGAGGGTGCCACAGAATCGGTTGGAATTGATGTGAATTAGGGCGACGTCGTGGAGGAGGCCGATCTGGGAGGGGAGGTACCCGGCGAGGTCTCCATGATTCAGATCGACGCCAGCGACGACAGTGAGGGCGGGGTCGGAGGGTAGGGAGGCGCAGAAGACGCCGGTGTAGTTGCAGACATTGGGGCCGACCCAGTTGCCGGTGAGATTCAAAGGATCGGAGATGATGGCGAGTTTCCAAGCCTGGAGAGCAATGTAGGCGTCTCGGAGGTGGAGATTAAGAAAGGCAGAGGAACTGTTTCCTACTTGGTCTTGGATGATCCGCCGGAGCCGCCGCTCGTGCCCATTGCCGCCGGAGCAGGAGGCGGCGAGGGGGAAGACAAGGAGAGCAAGCAGAAGAAGGAGAGGGAGGCCGTGATCTTTCCGACCAAGTGGCCTCCTCATATCATCCTCTCCTCCTCCTCCTCCGGCGATCTCCTCCTCCTTGCTACTTGTTACAGATCGTTCACAAGCGAGGAGCGGCTGCCTGCTCCGAGGTTTGTGTTCTTCTCTCGGACGCCTGTGAAGAGCAGGGTACAAGGACTGGAATATATGAAGATTTATAATAAACATATGCCCATTTGGGAATGTGAAATATTACACTTCGCCCCTATTTATTTGTTAAATTACACTTCGCCCCTATGTCTAGTCTACCACTTTGTTGTAGGCGTTAAGCGAGAATTTTGATAAATTTAGGGGTAATGCGAGAGATTGCATCAAACCGCGATGTGGGTCTGTAAACCGACGGCTGATTCGTCGTAGCGCGATTCATGGTCGAAGCGGCGACGTGGATTGCTGGGAGGAACGAGGAGGCTTGAACTTTGAATCGAGGGTCTGATTTTTTTTTTTTAAACAGTATTCAAAATAAATATATAAATTAATTAATTAATCGAATAATAATTTGACTAGTGGATCACAAGTCGGTAACGGGATTGCACGTCGTAAAGAGTGGAGGCGCAATTGTTCAGATCCGACTTTTTCAGCACTACAAACTGTTATGGGTGATTAGGAGTGTAGATTGACATGACTCGACCTTCGGTCCGAGTCCCTCGTTGGCCTAAATCTGACGGCTCTAAGACTGTACTGAATCAACCCTCGACTCATGACCCTTTCCCTGGGACCCGAGCCGGTCCCTTAAGTGAGTCGCCCCTTGAGTTGAATCCACGCCCGATCTGAATCGACTGAATCGAGTCTAAGATCACCGAGATATGATCTCTTAAGCCCGATCCGAATCCCCACTCGGACCTTCTCATATAGCTGAATCCTCTTACTTGGACGATTCCTCACGAAGCCTACTCCGCGGTGCCTCATGCATAGCTTCAAACCGAATCCTCTAGTCGGCCCGGCTACTTCACTCTTAGCTGGATTCAGGTAAGGTCCATGCAAAATGGTCATCACGGTGCCCGATTACGTCAATTCCCATCATTTTTTCTAATAAGTCTCTTACACTGCGATTATGATTGCCGCTCTGATACCCATGTGCGACATGACTTTACAAACATATGTCAGCGATATGACTTGTAATCTGATTATTCCATATCTTTTCTAACAAGGAAATAACTAACGATGAGATATGTTCCTTAATTAAAGATATGACCTCACACCCCTCCCCTTATATAAGCAACCACTCCCCTTTATCCTCAGGTACACGCACACGCGATCACACACTCGCTCTCTCATTCTCTTCTGTTCTTCCTTCTCCTTCCTCCTCTTTAAGCGTCGGAATGTCGTGCTAGAGCACTTCTAGCCTTCCCTCTTACGTCTCTTTTGATTGCAGGACTCAGCGGTTCCGCATCCTTAAATCCGATTCCCTTCTGGTGACACGATCTGGTTGGTGATACGTCCCTAGGTGGTTCTCAACCGGAACAGAAACCGGAGCCAACCTGCCTGAAACGGGCCCCTAAATGCACAGTGTTTGGTCTGGCTCGACTAGGGTTAACCGTTTTGAGTCTCGATCCAGTAGGGTAACGGGCTGCACGATCCGATTTCGCGCCTAGCTGTAAATGGAGCTATACAGAGGGCGGCCGGATAAGGATCAGACGTGCCGACGACGACGGTCCCACGCCGCTAAAAATATCTTCTTCTATTTCAAAATTTGATATCAATCCCGTCACGTCATACATGTTGACCGCATCCTCGTCGCCCAGCTGCAAAATCAAAGCTTCGTCTGTTACCAGCTCTTCCGTGACGCAACTCACATTCCACGTATACCTTCATTAATTAACGCTGTTTTCGGTTAATTCCAAATTTGCTACTCTTTTGGCGAAGGTACGACCGCACATGTGGAGTGGAGCGAGGGTGCGATGGTAATTTCACGAGAGGTCTCTCCGTTGCTATAAAAGACCTTCCTCGAAGTATCTGGAACAGCTGGATCAACGAGGTCTGCTGTTCCTTCGCGTTCCGTTACCGGAGAAGCCGAGGCGAGTCCGAAAGCTGATCTCGATCTACATCCTCGGGTTTTGCCGCCCGATCTCGTCGATCGTCGAAGAAGTTCGTCCGGTCTCGCAGCTTTTCTGCCACTTTCCCTTTTGTTTTCTCGCTCGATTGATTCTCTTTTGTTCCAGTAGCGCTCTCTGTTCGAGTCGTTTTGGTAAATTATCTGTTGCAGTCGCTTGTCGTATTGCTCCAGTTTAGTGGTTTTGTTAGTCTTGGGTTGCTCAATTTCATGTGTTGTTTTCCCTTCGGTGGAAGGAGATGTTTTGTTATGTGATCAGCGATTGGTGGTAATTTTTTGGACAATCACGGCGTAGATCAAATGGTTGTAGCAATTTGGTGCAGATTTCGATTTTATTTGAGAATCTAATGATGGAAATTTTTGTTTGGTTGTCTTGTTCATACCAAATCATGTCTCTGTTTGTAGTTGTCATTTTCTGCCTTTATTCCAGTAGTTATTTGATTGTTTATGGAAATGCATGGTTTAATGAAAGGATATAGCTAGAAAATTTTAGCAGTCCATGGGTGGATTATTTAGATCAATTATTTAGAGTAATTGGTCTCAATCGTGTTGATGTGCAATGGCCAAGTAGGTGAGCTCACCTGTCCCTCGTTTAGGGAATACACAAAATCAAAACTCATGTTCCTGTGCCATGGTTATCCTAAATCATATGTTAATTATGTGATGGGTATGGCCTATTTGAACCCCATTTGGATAATATGATTGAAAATTTCCTCTCACTGTTGTTTTTTTCTCCATTTATTTTTCCTTTGGAGGGACTAACAAATCTTTCATCCACATGGTGATGGATTTCATCTCTTCTGGCTGGTGAAACGAACCGAGTTCAGTAAGCTTCATGCAGGTTTATCCATTGAAACTGTCGGTGACCAGGATATACATGAGTATTGTTCTCAATTAGATATGATTAGGTAGATGTTCGTGGTCAACTATCTGCAAATAGGTAGTTGGCACAGGTAAGAGAGTAGAGAAGAGCATCCTGAAGTTGTGTGGAAAAAATTATTAACAAGAAACAACAATGGTTGGACAAAGATCAACCTATATATGTTGGATTTTCAGAAATCAGAGATACACTGTTGATGCAGCTCGATGCACGTCAAGGTAGGCTCACTCAAGCATTCCTACCTTGTCGAAATTGTCAAAAAATCTACATATCTGGACCTTTTGTTTCCTTGACCTTTTTTTCTTCCACTTTCATTTGATGGCTTCTATCGTGTATTATTCTTACCAGAAACAGAGGGAGGTTATCTTGCTGGTCTCCATTTTGTTCGATTTGGTTATTACACTACTTCGAATACAAAGGATTAGTTTGTGTCACCTTTCAAAGCTGGAGTAAGAATAATTCGCTGCAGTATATGCACTAATATTTGGAGTTCTAAATCATGTCCAGATCAATCTGAATCTTGGACTTATGCTGATAGGAGCTGTTCAACATAATTCTATGATAGATGATATGAAACAGTCTACAGCTATGTGGAAGATACCTTCAGTCTTGCACAGTTGTCCTGGTTTCAAGGGCTACCGACTACTTGCTATGGGTGAAAATGGTTTGCTAAACATTCTTGTATTTGCAGGTGCATCAGGTCTGGTAGTCAGCTCTGGTAGCAAATCTGCATTATATGGGGGATTTAGCTGACCTTTGTGGATCTTCCATCTTGGAGCAAAAAATGTCGGTATACCAAGATAATGAGAGTGAGAATTTGATAGAATGCACAATCTCATCTGATAAAAGCTGTTATAGAGCTGAAGAAAGACAAGTTGCTTCTGACCTTTCTGCCAAGGATAGACTTGACAGCAGTCTTATGATGTATGGGTATGTTCTTTTTCTCCAAGTGACTTTTGCCTTTTGGAAATGTTTAAGTTTCAACAATTTCATAGGTTGTTTAAATATTGCTGGTCACTTATGTATTCTTCTACCTTTTGAATCATTTGCAGATGCCCACATTATCGACGAAGATGTCGTATTCGTGCACCATGCTGTAATAAGATTTTTGATTGTCGACATTGCCACAATGAAGCAATGGTCAGTGTTCCCATTTACGTTCAATTTTGAGCATGTTCTTATCTGACCTGATATGTTTCTAACTAAATACAATCTCCATTTAAAACTCTCACTTTCATTTGCTTTGTAACAATTTAACTTCACAGAAATGGCATATTTTCCTCGTTATCACTTGTATGATCATTTTAAGTTTGATATTGTTCCTATCTGAACTGATGACTTTCATACTAGGTGCAAACTCTATGAAACTCTTACTCTTATTTCTCTTTTTTACTTTTTAACAGTTTGATTTGCTAGGTAAGAAATGACATTTTGTAGCTTTCCCCTTCTTATTATGTTTATTTATATACATCTTATTTAAATAAAGTTCTTCCTTATGCCATATAAGCTGAAACTATTCTGATTTTCTGATTTGAATTTGCAGAATTCAATAGATGTTGAAAGAAGATTTAGACACGACCTTCCACGTCAAGAAGTTAAAGAAGTAATTGTTTTTTTTTGTTTAAATGAAAAGGTCATCTCTTATAAATGATGAGCTTTCTCACTTGGCTTATGTTTTCATTTCAGGTTATATGTTCACTGTGTGGCACTGAGCAAGAGGCAAGATTTACTTCTAGCTCATTATTTTCAAAGTGATAGACAAACACATATAGTTGTTCCATTAGAAAATGGTTATTTATATGCTCAGCAATGATCGTCAACTACTGCACAATGCCTATATATCTTTAACACCTATCTTGAATCCCATCCTTTGACAATCACTATGTGTTCTGCATATTTGAGTCACTTCGAAGAGTATTTACTTGAAAGATTCTGAGAACACACTGGCTATCCAATTTTCCTATTGTGAAGTTGCATGCTTTAGTGTTTTGGAATTTTGTGATTAAACATGACTTCACTGACTATGACACTTTTCTCATTTTACTTATTACAGGTTCAACAAGTTTGTATTAGTTGTGGCGTTTGTATGGGTAAATACTTCTGTGGAATTTGCAAGCTGTTCGATGATGATGTAAGTGAACCAATTATCTGGGGAATCGTGTTATGTTCTGATCTAATCAGGAAAGGTTATTCTAACACGTTTATTTTTTCTGTTTCTTCAGATCTCAAAGCAACAATACCACTGTGGTGGTTGTGGAATTTGCAGGTTTTTGTTAAAAACCTTATTGGTGTCCTTTAGATTCAAGAAACCTTATCTCGCTTTGACTAACCTATCCCTTGGTTTGTCAGGATTGGTGGACGGGAGAATTTTTTCCATTGTTATAAATGTGGTATATTACCATCACAAACTCTCTTTTGGCTTTATTTCAATATTTTTGTTATCCTGATCTTTCTAAATGGTTTCTAGATAATTCTGAAACTTGGTTCATGTCTGGCTTCTTGTTTTTACCTACTTAGTTGAGCATGTTATCAGAAGCTTTAATACTTACTGTTTTGACAGCCTTTTTGATGCCGTGTCTTTTTTTTGTCTTTTTTCTCGACTAGGTTGCTGCTACTCAATTGTGTTAAAGAATAGCCATCCATGTGTGGAAGGAGCAATGCATCATGATTGCCCTGTATGTTTTGAGGTGAGATTTCTTGTCTTCTTTTATCACCTTGTCAATCAAAGAAAAAAGCTTCAATTTTTGCTGAAAATTTAAGTTGTTTCATCCTCAATAACTGGCATTGCTTACAGTATTTGTTCGAGTCTAGAAATGATGTGAGTGTTCTGATGTGTGGTCACACTATCCACGTACAATGTTTAAAGGAAATGCAGCAACATTTACAGTAAGTTCAGCTTGCTACGTTTTCTGCCACCTTTATTTTTGATGATTCTTTAGTTAATCTGTTTACCTGATTGAAATCTCCTCGTGAAGGTATGCCTGCCCTCTCTGCTCCAAGTCTGTATGTGACATGTCGAAAGTGTGGGAAATTATGGACAGGGAGATAGCAGCCACTCCAATGCCTGCAATCTACCATGATAAGAAGGTTCGCTTTTCTTTATGTCTGTATTGTGTTTACTTGTGCCATATATCCATGGGGCAACAGTAATGTCTACATGTGGTTGTTAATTCGCCATAATCTTTGTGATCTGGTAATGTTATTACACTGCAGCAAAACTAAGTATGGGGCAGGGGCAGTGGACAAAGTCCGGTGAATTTTGCTACCCATACACACACCGGCTTGCTACATTAAAACACATACCTAAACACTGTGTAATTCAAATCTATTTCATACTCTTGTTGAGCATAACCATTCACCAGAACAATTCCGTTTTTGCTACGCTACTTCCTTTTTTTTTTGTTAAGTTTCATTCACCTCGATCTGCTCTTTCCTAATGCTGTCTACTTAGACCAAGGAGAGAAGACAAAAGAAAAGAATTGACTAACAATTCTTCTATGTTTACTTGGTGGAAAAGAGGGGGGAAAGGAACTCCAGCTAAAGATGCTTTGTAAATTACAAACATAGTAGCCGGGTCGAATTGCCTTTTTCGGTTTAGTTTTCATTATTCTTCCAGGATGGTCATATAATTTTGATAAATTTTCTTTTTTTTTTAAATGAAGATTTATTGTCTATTTGACAATAATAACTCGGTTCATTCTTTTACAACTGCAGGTTCGAATCTTGTGCAATGACTGTGGAGCGGCCTCAGTGGTTCTGTATCATGTAGTAGGACAAAAATGCCTCAAGTGCAAATCATACAACACTCGTCAAACTTAAAAATTTGATCTAAGAAAACATCTGTTGTTGCCTTTATCTCAAGAGCAAAATCCTCAAGTTTTTGGTGATCTTCCTAGTAGCTTCGTCATTGTCCGTGTCAACTTTGTTTCATGCTCTCCCATTGATGTCCTAGTTCAATTGTATTAGCAGTTCATTTCTTGCAAGACTGGTTTCATTATCTCAGCTAAAGCTTCTTTGTTTGTTTTTCTGACGGAAGGTAAATGTATTGTACTCAAAATGTGATGTACAGGTTTAGACACCTGCAAATCTGTAGACGTGTGAAGATCTATGTCGTGTAGCAGTCCTCGTACTGGCATCTATTACTAGCTTGCCACAAAAGAAAAACCATACAAGAGACACTCAAATATCTGGCCTTCAGGATGCACCTTTGGCACTGTATGCCCGTTGGAAGATGTGAAAGAGCCTGGTTGAGATGTTTATTTCCGTCGGATGCCAAGCCATGTCTACACTTCAGCCCACAAAGCTCTACTGATGGCATTCAGAAAAATAGAGCCCTGACTCATCTGCATGCTTACAAAGTGGGCAATGTTTGCACGCTTCATGTGAGATTCGATCCTTCCTCCGCAGCCGTCCTTGAGCAAGCATCCACCGAGTAAATCTATGTTTGAGCATAAGCCATGGTTTCCATACAACCTTGGCCCACACCTTAACTGTCCCTTTTGGCCTGAAAAAAATCATATGCTTTCGCAACACCTTTGGTTTCCCGCCACGTCATTCAGTGTACTTCATACTAATAGCGCTCGGTCCGCTAGTACTAGCTGATCTTGGAGCTGCAGTAAGCGTTCGATCAGGGGAGAGTTTCTGCCTTCCTTCTTCCTTCGAAAGGCACATCGTGGCCCAGAATATCAGTGAATGCCTTGTTGATCAGACAAAGGATCGGCAAATGACATAAAGCTTGTCAATTATCCCGGTTGGGATGGGCATGATTGATAGTTAAAAACATTCAATTTCTTGCTCTTCACTAGTTCTAACTTCCTGACATAGGACCATGTGTCCATGTGTGCTTGGCCATGATGTTGAGTTCCACACCACTGCATCAATGAAAGCACCATAGTCTTGAATCTATGGAGAATTGTTCTGGGATTGCAGTTTGCTTTACTATCGCACCCTAAACACTTAATCTGGAACGGGAGAGTTATTCACTCCTTCAATGTTTAAGTAAGGTTTAGAAAAAGAAAAGAGAAATAAAGTAGTATGAATGAGAGAATCTGTCCTTCCTTTTGATTACTTATTCTAATTTATAGTTCCAACAAGTAACGTTGAACACTATACAACTCCGAATCCCGATTCCTAAGCATCTCCTATTTCCGAACATGTTTACTAAGACCATCTCCAACCGGTGCCCTTTTACACCAAAATGGTGTAAAAGTGACACCATTCTCCTCCAACGGATACACTATTTTAGTGTCCAAAATGGTGTTGGTGAACAGTGCGGCACCATTTTGGTGCCACACTGTTCACTTGCACCAAAATGGTGCAAGTGTGTTATTTAATAATTAATTAATATAAAAACATTTTTAAATGTTAAAAATATTATAAACATTAATGCATTAAGTAGAATAAATTAATATATTAAATATTACATGCACCAAAATATTCTTAAATATTATAAATTAATATTATTTAATTATTATGATCATAATTAAAATTAATTATTATGTACCATAAAAATATTATTTTTATTAATAATTATGATCATAATAATAATATTTAATAAATTAATATATATGTTGAAATTAATATATATTATAAGATGGAAAAATAGAATATTCTAAAGAATATTCTTTTTAGTGTAGGAAATGGTGTCTCTTGGTTGGAGTTAGAAAAAATTTTGGTGTTGAAATGACACTAAATTGGTATTGCAAGAGCACCAAAATGGTGTTTATGGTTGGAGATGGTCTTAGCCTGAGAATTAGGGTTGGGGTTCAACAAAGTACAACGTAACCTATCAAGCGTTACATCAAACCTTTTACTATATATACTCGTTAATTACGTATAATAATTAAGAAAATCGTTCGTCGTACATGCAAGCCACAACAAGGGAAAATTTATTTCTCTCTGGGTTCATAGTTATTTAAATTTTGTACAATCGTCGGCCGCCTATGATCCATTCTCTACGGCAGTAGAATCAGGTGATGATACATACACACAGATGAAAGGACATACATATATATATATAATATATATAGAATTAATAAGATACATTAATGTTAATCGTCAGTACATGTCGTAGTTAGGCGTGTTTATTTGGCAGGGCAAAGCAGTCTCCAAGTCCCACTGTGTTGTCGCCGCCGAACATCTACAGTCCGAATCGGCGTTATCGGCGATCTTCCACACCTTCACTGACTTATCCAGACTCCCCGAGTATACCACCCACCTCCCGTTTGACTTGCTATTTTCTTGGTTTGCCTCCACCGCCAAGCACTTCACTGGCCCTGTGTGCCCCGTCAACACTGACAGGCACACATGGACGCCGCCTGCCTCCCGCCGCCACACGCATAATGTCTTGTCGGCAGAGCCGCTAAACACCAGGCTCCCTGCCGCCGCTAGGCACAGCACTGCCACCTTGTGCCCTCGGATCACACCTCCGCTCCCTGCTTCGCCGCCCACACCTCTATGGTCCCACCAGCTAACGCCACCGTCCGATGATCCCGCATACACCATTCCAGCCGCAGAGTTCACCACAAGTGCCGTTATTGCCATTTCCTGCCTTACTAGCGTCGCATATGGCTCATGCCTCGTTAGCAAGACTGGTTTCTTCCCGTTCCCCTTCTTGTTTCCCATTGGCTTCGGCAGTTGTTCTCGCTTCCACACCTTCACCGTGCCGTCAGCTGATCCAGTCAAGACCATTGTGTCAAACCCCACGGCGACAGCGTTGATAGCGTCATCGTGGGCGTTGATCGATTCGATGCAACGCATGTCCTCGACACGCCACACTTTGAGCGTGCGGTCCCAAGAGCCGGAATAAATTAGGGATTGATCCTCGCTGAGGCAGAGGCAGGACACAGCATCATGATGGCGAATCCAAAGGGCTGAAGAGCGTTGGTGGTGGCGCTTGTGGGCGGCTTCCACATAGTTACTTGGGTTGAAGGAGCACTTGATTAAGTCCTTGAAGCGTGGGAGTGTTCCGACGTGTTTGTGAATACGCGGGTCTTTCGGTGAAGCCTTCCAAACGCGAACCTTGCCATCCTGGTGGCCGGTGAAGACGCAGTGGTCGTTGGAGATGACGATAGCCTTCACGAAGCCACTTGCGGCCTTGAAGCCGGAGAACTCCTTTTGGTTCTTCCACACACGGATGTTCTTGCTGTCGGAGCCGGTGTAGAGGAGGTCGCCGACGGCAGCGAGGGAGTAAATGTGGTCCTCCTCGCGGACGAGGGAGGCGACGAGGCCGGAGCCGGCGGGTAAGAGGTCGGTAGGGGGCAGAGGAGGAGCATTGGCGTGGTCGAAGAATGGGTCGGGTTGGTTGTTCCAAGGGGTCATTTGTAAGGGGGAGCTGTCGGCAGAAGAGGGCTGCTTGTCGGTGTGGGAGCTGTGGTCGGATAAATAGCCAGGGTTGGCTAGGGAACGGCTGCTGGTTCGGCCGTGGAAATCCTCCTCGTTCGTGGACTTGATGAGAGAGTTAGAGTGCACGAGGGCGGAGAAGCTGGGCGTACGAGGGAGGCCGCCGCCGCCTTTGGCGAACAAAGCACAACCTCTTATGGATTCTCCGTTCATGGATGAGGCAGTGTAGAACGTTTATAGGCTTGCAGATCACGAGATAACGGAAGGGATATACAAGCTAAGGATAAAATGAAGGTGTAGGAGGAGGTGATGGAGGAAGCACTGGAATTGGAGGAAAGAAAGAGAGGAGGAGAGGATGGGGCGGGAAGAGCTGTCAAGCATGAGGACGAGAGCAAGGCAGAAGCAGAAGAAGCCGGGGAGCCGCAGACGCGCAGATCATGATGATTCCTCATATGTATACGATGCAAAATCTCTCAATCATCAAGAAGTAAAAAAAATACCATAGTGGGTGTGACATGTATTATATTTTACCCTTTGTTCGAGTTAGGTTCACCAAGAGGCAAGATTATTCATTGCTAAGTCATGGTTTATAACAGTAACGTTGAAAATATATATTTAGAGTTAGTATTCAGTTAAAATCTAATAGAATCCAATTGAATAGAATTAATTTTTTTGAGTTGACTGAACTAATTAAATTTTCTAATAAAAATCAAATAAATTGAACTAATAAAATATCAATTAATTCAATTGAAAATTGAATTAACTAAAGTTTTGTGTGATATAGATAAAATTTTGTGTGATGTTACTCTTATGGAGGATAGGATAAATTCTGAAAAAGGGATTTATCAACAATTCAACATGGGAATTTGATCATCAAATTTATGCATATTCTTTGGATTCTCAGATAAGTAAGGGGGTGTCGGGACCCATATAGGAAAAAAGAAAAATAAAAAAGATAATAATTTGAGAGCCCTTTTTATAATATATCATGCTACTTGCTATTTAGCTTGCTAAGGGATTGAATTACAAGCTGTGCCTTATCGCTAATGAAATTCTATTATATTTTTCATCTCTTTCTCAGTGTTTCAGTTAGCTCTGCAATCCTTTCTCCCGCCCATTTTTCAAACTAATGAATCCTAAAGAAAAAGCAAAAAATCACAAAACAACAAGGCAAAGAAGACAAATCCACATACTATGATTTTATCCATCTCGATATGTTTAGGATTCAAGCCTAACCCAAATGCACAAGTAAATGACTAATGAACAACTACAAATATATATTGTTATGCGTATTATGATCTGGCCCGCAAAGACCAGTCTTAAATCGAGACACGTCAGATAAAAGAAGGTGACTTGTCCGGCACGTGGCACAGGCGAAGGTAGACTCGGTCATCACAATTGATTGGACTGATTGACTAGACTTAATTGGACGCGTTCGACTCACCCAGAATCCATATTCGACCACTCACCCATCTAAACTTGATCCATCTCTCTACCAAGCTCGTTGCTCCTACACTCAAGCCGTGTTCGATCCTTCTCTTTTCGTCTGCCAAATCTCTCAGGCGGTCACAATCAAATCCAATCTGTCAGTCAGTCACGTCATTGCCACCAAGCAATTATGAGATAGGATTACACATGCAGAATGACTAACGATCGCGGATGATCACGATAAGATATTTTTCATACTCTGACAAGATATTCCTCTGACACGATGATATTGAAGGCGTCTGGAATTTCGTCCTGTTCAATTTCTGTCAGACAAAAATTTTACAGGGACGGAACTTTTCCAAGCAACCTACATCTTCGATCAGACATATGCTTGATTGATAAAGCAAGTTCTTGACTAATCGAAGCACACCTTGATCGAAGCATAGGATCGTTGGACTCTTGTGTTGGTATTCAGGATCCATACAAAGGAACATAAAAGAATAACTATGCAGCGGAATAAAATAGTTATACCTTTCCTTTGTAAAAAAATGATAAATCCCAGTTAGCCCCATTGACTATCTCTAGGGGTTATACCTTTCCTTTGTAGATTATATAGAAGATGGTTCATTACCCAAAGACCTCTTAATTTTCTGTTGTATTTCTCTTCTCTTCTTAGACGTCGT
>JBBMKF010159050.1:0-18786 GCA_037834155.1 Curcuma caesia
CCCCATCGGCAGTCCTGCCGGGTGAACAAAGGTTTCTTCATCGACACTTTAGCACTCGAGATTTCTACCCAAATCTTCACCCGTACTTTTACTGGAGCTACCAGTAGGCCAAATCTGCGACAACCAGTAAAAAAGCTTTTGGGTACGTTAGGCCATTCGAGTTAATGGTGGCTTAGGTGATGGTTTGTGCTTTCTAGAAGCGTTACTGAGGGAGCTGGCGGAGATTGACGGAGCCGTTAAGAGTTGACGGCGACTTGGTAGCGTTGCCGCGTCGTCCGAGGCGCGTCGTGCAGACTCGCAACGGGCGGATGTGATGGAGGGAAGTGGGGGCCACCGGGGCAGGTGAATGTCGCCGAGAGTTGGGCACGATCCGGCGGGACATGCGAAAACTAGTGGGGGTACAAATTGCGGGTCGGAGATTTTGGTCACTTCTTTGACCAAGGAAGGAATCCGTCCGGCCTTATCCGGTCAGAGGAAATAGTTTAAAATGTGAAACTCTGATATTTACAACGGCGGGCCCACTTATTTTCTAAAATATGCTTAATGTATATTTTGACTACACAATAAAATTATTTTTATTTAAATCACCAAAGGCAAAAAAAACATATTATTAAATATTTTATCCAAAAATTACACTTACCATTCTCTTGGATGAAATTTGCCACTCGACTTCACACACACGATTGATCTCACGATCATCTATGAAAAAATTAATTGAAAAACTATAGTTTACTTTACAATTCTCAAATTCATATGAAATCAATATCATTACGCTTTAATGACCTTTTGGTCCATGTATATATATTTTTTAAGATTCTAAATTTTTTAAAATCATAGATAATTTTATTAAAAATTATTGATGTGATCTTTTATTTATATATATATAGGTAAATCTGCACACACCTCGTAAATATCTAATGTAATTTTTTTTAAGATTGAAGATATAGTATTTAGGATTCAGGTTTAAAATTTAAAATTTAAGTTATAATATTTAAATTAAATAAAGTTTATATATATATATATATATATATATTATTTTTACACTTTTAATAATCCCATAATTTAAACATTTAAGACCATCAATATTTTTTTATCAAAAATATTTAATGACCTTTGATAAAAAAAAATTTTAGTAGCTTTAAAGATGTTAAATTGATGTCAAACTAATATAATTATAAATTTGTCTTACGCATGTCCATATTTTTTAAAAAAAGATTTTTAGGTCTTTTATTACGACTTTTTATCAAAAAAAAAAGACTTGATATCTTTAAAAAGGTAAATTTTATTTTAAATTTACATTGTTGTAAATTTTTGGTCCTCTGAATTTATATATATACATATATTTTTTACATTTGAAGCTCTTTAGGAATCTAGTAAATCACTAAATGCGAAGATGAATGTATTGGTGTAATTGACCTGATGTCCAAGTTGATCAGATTGATAAGTTTGATTTGATTTAAATTAGATTTTGATATTTGATCAATATATTAATTAGATGTCAAGTAGATACAAGTTGATTGGATACTTGACGATAAAAAGTCCAAGTAGATCATAGAGGATCGAACACTTGACATGAGATGGCGGAAAATCCAAGTAGGTGATGGAGGACCAGACACTTGGTACAAAGATGGAAAGTCTAAGTGGATCAAGATTAATTGGATATTTTGTGATTGAAAGCCCAATAGGGAAGTTAGTAAGAGAAAAATCCAAATGAGTCAAGATTGATTGAACACTTGATAATTTGAAATCCTGATAAGTCAAGGTTGATCAGATGCTAGACAACAATGAAGTTCTAGTAGGTTGAGTCAACTGGATATTAGCCAACGAGGAAGTCCCGGTAAGTCAAGGTTGATCAGATGTCAGGTAATGAGGAAGTCCCGGCAAGTCAATGTTGATTGGATGTCACACAACGATGAAGTTCCGACAGGTTAAGGTTGACTAGATGCCGGACAATGAGGAAGTCCTGATAGGTCAAGGTTGATCGGATGTCAAGCGATGATGAAGTATCGACATATCAAATTGATCAGATGCAAGACAATGAGGAAGTCTCAACAGGGTAAGATTGACCGTATGTCAAGCAACGATTAAGTCCTGGCAGGTCAAGGGGTGATCAGATGCTAAGCAACGGGATATTTTGACCGATCAAGGATGATCGAATGTCATGTAAATAAAGTTCAGAAACGACAGAGCAAACTTCTAAATGTCATAACTTTTGACTTGAATATCAAAACAAGATGATCTTTGGTACAAAACAGAGCTTATTCAGAGATATATATTGTTAGCCAAATTGCTTTGGTTGATTATGTGTATTAGTTGACTAATTCAGGATAATCAGTTGATTGGTGTTGTTTAAAAAGTGTATATAAATAAATCGATTCGACTGATTGACAAATCAATTCGACTGATATTAAAAAAAATTGATAAAATTAAATAAGATTTTAGAAAGTTTAGAAGTCGTTATTTGATCCCTGATTAAATCAGTCGACTGATAAAGGATACTAGTCGACTAATAGTCAGAAATCAACCATAACAACAACTGTATAAGTAGAGTTTCATTTAAAGAAGTAGTCAGTTCTTGGGGGTTTGAAAATGAAATATTACTACATTTCCGGACTAACAAGAGGTTATTCCAAGCAATAAGAATGCATCGAAAATAATCTCATTTATAAAAATATTTTTACTTTTATTTATATTTTTTTATTGTATCGTTGTGTTCTTATAAGAATAAGCTTGTAAGAGATTTCTCCATCTCTGAAAGAGGTATCAAAAAAGAAGAATTCATAGTAGAGATATATGACTCAAAGTAGGGCGGAGCCACATGTATCTTTATTCAGGCTTTAGCCAGGGCCATCCAAAGGAGCATAGGGGTGAGAGAGAGGCAAGTGAAAAAATAAAAATAATTTCTATTATAGTCTGAGTGTTTATTTTGTTAAAATATTTTAGTCGGGATAAATTTATAATTCATTACTCACTCATAGCAATTATTCTATGATAGCACTTATTGATCTCATAAATTAATCTATAAGTACCATGAATGCAATTAATGACGGGTCAACACTTGTTTAATTTGGATTTGTTTGAAAAAAATTTGGTCTTATTTTGAATAAGTCAAATATTTACACCTTTTCAATTCCACGTGTTTTTACCAAGATTAAATTAGTCAACGCCGTAGTCTATAAAATCAAAATTTTCACTATCAAATTATAATAATTATATTTGGATTTGTAAGACTTATTATAATAAGATTTAATTTTATTATTGAACGGACACAACGCACGAAGAAGATAAGAAAAGGGAATTTATTTATATTTATTTTACTTTTTTTTTATATTTAGTAGACGGCTTTTTATGATTCATTTAATAAATTTAGAGCAAGATTTTATCATCAAAATATTAATCTTAATGAAATTCAAATTATTCACGATATTTTCTAATAGCTAAATCATATACCTTAATTTTTTTTAAATTGCCAAAACACATTAACTTTTCAAAATGTTTTTTATCGATGAATGTCTCGAGACTTTTGTCCAGGATTATAAATGAGCTAAGTAGAATTAAATTTTTATGTTGTTGAAATTTATTTGGTAAAGTAATTAAATCAAATCAAATCAGATTCAAAAGGAACTAAACTGTTAAATAATTATTCAAGTTTTGTTTAATGTTTTTTAGATAGTTTGATTCAATTCATTCATATGATTATATTATAGAGCTGTATTCGAGTTTGTTATATTTTTTTAAAATTTATTTGATTGGTTGTTGAATTTATAATATAAATTTATTTATTATATTAATAGAAATTTTATTAATAAATATAATTTATAAATTTTTTAATAAATATTATTTATAAAGAATTTATTATCTTTATTCATAAATATTAACGAGTTGAACATAAATATATTAAATTTATTTATTTAATTTAGTAAATTATTTAAATTTATTTCTTTAATTGATTTTGTGTATATTGAATGAACATATATATATTTTTATCAAATCGAATGTCAAATATATTCATGAACATTTGATTCATTTTCAATTGTAACTTTGTCTAACAAATTTAAGATATCACAGTCATAGGAGATATTTCCATCAAATATTTATGGTTCTCACGTCCATATCATCAACCAAATATCTTATCTCTCAAATATCTCAACTTCCACAATGAAATATCCCACAAATCAAATATTTATGAGTCCCACGTATCAAATATCTCGCTTCTAAATTTCATAATTAAATATTTCATCAACAAAATATGTATGGATCCAATATCAATTTATTAATTTATATTTAAATAAAATTTCTTATAATTTTCAAATAAAATATTAATATTAAATAAAAAAAATTAATTTAATATTAATACTTTATTTAAATAATACAATATACGAATATAAATATTTCATAAATTCTAAAATTGAAACCTTAGAAGTCAAGGTTCAAAAAATTAAAAAATAAAATAAAATCTAACTAATAAAAATCACTTGACCTATACTACTTTATTTTATTTATTTTTTATTATTAAAAAAATTAAAAATCACTGGACACAAATTTATGCTTGATGATTTCTAATCATTGATGAAATATCCCTCCATAATAGCAGGTATTTCTCCAAATCACCAAGATAAATATCCCCGTAAGAAAGAATCTTTATATGAATAAACATCGACAATTTCGAATTGGTATAATTCCTCCTCGACAAATAAAAGCTTAGGCCAATAAAATCTTACATGATAGAGATTGTTGGAAAGGTGATAAAGCCTTATACATTTTGTTTCAATTAAATATCGTAGATGATCAAGTCATCAGCCATCAAATAGGTTGACGTTCATGCTCCTTGGAGTTAGTTGCGGGAAATGATGAAAAGACCTAAAAAATATTCAAAAAAGAGAGTTAGAATGATACCGCAGATGGATTTGGACAAGCCACTTCGATGCTCTAGTTGGGGTTGTGTATGAGATAGGAGATTAAGGACTTGAGAAAATTAGGATTTTATGTATGTATACCTATGCCCCTGGATATGAGTAATATTGTATAGAGTTGATATTCAAAATATATCAGCATACGTTCAAGAAACGTTTCTAGATACGTGCATTTGTTTCGATATATGTGTTCCAATTGTCCATGTATTCTGAAATACTTTCCTGGTTCTCTGAAAGAAACAGTCTTAGGGTTTCTTGATCTTGCAGGTAAATCGGTTCCCTAGACTCAGCATGAGACTAAGACGGGGTCAGAGTATGAGGTCGAGGTCGGGACCTGAGCTTGGGAAGATGTCGGTACGTGAGATCGAGCAGATGTCGACGTAGGAAATTGAGACCCAAAGCTTAGATGAGGTCGGCACATGAAGTTGAACAGACACCAAAATTAGGATTTGAAGTTGAGATCCAAGGCTGAGCTGAGATCGACATATAAGACTAAGTAGATATCGAAGTTGGGGCCCAAGATCAGGTAGAAGTAAAGATTGAGATATCCAAGACTGAAGTTGTCAACTAACCATATTTTTGAACATTATCTAATCCTTCTTAATCTCACTTAATAATTTTATACTCTTCTGATTCTAAGGCCATGTAGCGGCCACGAGATGGTCACGGGGCAATTTTGCAATTCCGCCGTATCACATTTCATTATAAGATTAATAAATCAGAAAAGTATGGATTATTTTGGGAAAGAATCTAGATGGATAAAAAGTAAAATTTGTGTTTATTAAAAGAAAAATGATATACTATATGAAAAATGTAGTATGAAATTCAACATGACACACTCAACTACATGGATATGGACTCCACTGTATGAATGTGGGACCTACTGTATGGAATGTGTCATATTGAATTTCATGCTATATTTTTCATGTAATATATCATTGCTCTTATTAAAATCATCAAGTGGTTGAAACTGAAAAAGAAAATCTGAAATTTCATGAACAATATGGGATGAAATTTGTTGATTCTGTATAAGAAGATGTCAAACGAGGAGCTGCCAAAAATGCCTGACTGAACTGGTTGCCACGTACTGTGGGGTCCAATCAATGGCGGAGCCAGCTCGGGTGATTTACCCGGGCTGATCTCTGACAGTGGGCTATGCCGACAAGATCTGTATTTTTTTACCCGGGCTGGTTCTTTTATTTTCTGTAAAAAAAAAATTTTCTTAAGTAAATGTAAGCTTTGGCGCCGTGGAGCACCCGGGCTATAGCCCGGGTAACGTTAAACGTGGCTCCGCCACTGGGTCCAATAGGTAAATTGCCAAAAGAAATTTAATTTTCCACGTGGCCGGCTTCTATTTTCTGGGCTTAAGAAAACAGTAGCTGGTCGCCATCGGTGGACGTAACCATCACCGCCACTTGGTTCCAACTTACGATAAACTCAACACAAATTTTCAACCTTTTATTTTTTTAATCTTCTTTTGAACGGTTCAAATTCAATTGCTATTTCCTAACATTCAAACCAAAGCCTCCGTCAAAGTCAAAATAAAACAAACAAACAACTTCTAAGAAAACAAAGCAGGAGTAGCTTTATAAATAAATAAACAAAATTAACATGATTATTAATTACTCGTTTTTTATTATTTTTAAAAATACAAACTATAAAAAATCTAAAAAAATCAGAACGACGCGTTCTCAGTAACAAAAAGTCCACAAAGACAATCGATCCCGTACAATTTTTATTTGAAATGCACTTTTACAATTCATTTCTATTAAAAGCACGTTCGAGACGAAATTTAGATATTAAAATAATATATATATATTTTTTGACAGTTGCAAGTTTGAAATAGTCAAGTTTAGTCATCGACCTGCTCTCGATACTTCTTAAAATAGTATAATAAAAATATATTTGTGTTATGCGTGTCAATTAATCAAGCTATTAAGCAGTCTAATAAATAAAATATTATGGAAGCGGAGTAATTAAGGGCAGGCCATGTCCTCGGTCAACGCGTCGAGGAGGCAATACTTAATTACATAAAGCCAGCGGGGCGAAATCATAAAAATTGCAAATCGTATTCGCCCGCCAAAGTCAACTCTCTAGTCTTCTACGATCGTCGAACACTCCAAAAGGAAAATTTCTGCGAAGATTCCCTCCCGTCCCCATTCTCGTACCTTCGTCGTGATTGCAGGTAGTAATGGTGAGGCCCACGTGTAGGAAAGGAACAGGCAGGCGTATTTTCTTAGTCAATGAAGAAAAGGAGCACCCGTCACATGGGAAATATGGGTCTCTTGTCGCCATCCACTTGGGTCCCACTCCAACTGGCTGCTTACCAGGTCTGCTATTGGGACCTCCGAACGGAGCCGGCTTGCCCATGAGCTGTGTACGCGAAATAGGTTCACTTAATCAAATCGAATTAGAGACGGGCTTAGTGAACATTTTTCTTACACCCAAAAACCTACCTGCCTTACGACATGCGGAAGCCGTCGGGCCCAGCGCCTTTGAACCAATAGATAGGCGGGTGATCTGTGGAATGCGATCCCGATTCGCCGAGGTTGAGCGGCAGCGGTTAGTTCGCGAAACTGCACGACTCGCGAAGTTTCGCGACAAACTCCCTTTAATTTTATATATTATAAAAAAAAGCATCGGAGAAGGCGAAGAAAATAGCAGCACGCCTACCGACTCTTGATCTTTCTTACGACTGACTGTTCCCTTCACCTACTTTGACACTTCGGTGTGCTTACCGTCGTGGAGAGGCTACACCTGTCTCATTACCTACTGATTCGTGGTCGTCGTTTATCTTCACCGGACGTGTTGCTCACTCGCTGCCTAAAGCATGGTTTTTAATTGAATTATTATACTTACTTAGAATATTAAAATGTATTTATTTGATTTTTTTTCTCTCTCTTTTTCTCCCTCGAATTTGTTTGTCTCGCATCTTGATTATGCTCGATATCTTGGCGTGGAAAGGCGAATCAAGGCGAGAGGTTTCCTCGTCGCCTGCTTGAGTGGCGAATTCCGGTAATGGTTCTCCTGCTTCCCCATGGTCGATCTTGTTTTGTTTCCGTTGTGTTTCAGCCAGATTTGGCGCGGAATGCTGCGTTGTTTTGCTGGCTTTGCAAAAAATTTCCTAATCGATGCGCTATCCGTTGTTCGAACGGCGCGCTTTGCTAAATTTACTTCTTCGTCACTTTACCGTGAGTTTTTCCGGTTGATGGACTTCATGAGGTGCGAAATGTTAGCTCTGATCGGCTCTGGCCTACTCCAATTAGCTTTTTGCGGAAGAAGAACTCGTCTGATGTGCTTTCTCGGCTCATGATCTTTGTTTTGGCAGTTGGTTTATGTGCACAAGACACTAACGTCCTACGAGCTCGAGCCTTCTTGTTGTAATTTGCTTATTTTGGCCATTGATTGTCTCAGATTCCGAGGTAGGATTACCTATATCTCCCATTCTCTTTGAGATCGGTGTTGCTTTTTAAGAGAAAGGAAGGGATATCGGTGCTGGTGCTACATCAGCACATATATATGACGATCCATTTAAGAGAGGAAAAGAGGGGGTGGAGGTACTGAAGACGTATAATTTTGGTGTCAGGAATACATTTTGTTGGAGATGCTGAAAACTAGGGATCGGTGGGCAGTAGGTGGTGGTGGGGGTTTCCTTCTGCTCTGGAGTCTCCCTCCTAAATCTTCCTTCTTGCGGGATCTTTAAGGAACTGAGTGGGTTGCGGGAAAAAGACGAATCCAACAGTCATCTAGATGTACCGAAATGTGTTGCGCTTTGTCACTGTAGATGAAATCTTGGCATTTTACTTCTTACAAGTAATGGAAGAGGAGGATATTTAACAAGTGGAGGCCTTGTCATTTTATTAGTTACGAGTAATGGAAGAGGAGGATATTTAACAAGTGTTTCATGCTTCCTATGTGGGCATAAAGTCATTATTGGTCCATGGCTGTTTCTACTTTTGAGTTGCAAATATATTGATCGTTATTGTTTGGGAACATTTCTGCTTTCATGTTATGGTTTTTTGGTAGTTAGGCAACTTATGACTACTTTTATAAGGTTTTGTAAACAACTAGCTATTTCTTGTTCTGTCTGGCTATTTAACTTTTGTTCTTAAGTTGATTCTACTTTAATTTAGTTCCTTTTCAATCATAAAAAGTGCTAAGTTACTACTTTTTTATTATGGTTGTCAACATCGGTCAATCTTGTTTCTGCTCAACTGAATTTGGCATTGGCAAAGGTTGTTTCGAACTTTTGATCTTTTTTGTGAGATTGAGCATTTGACAAGAACCCTCAGTGGTTCCTTGGAATACTCTACAAAATGGTCTGAATTTGCCGGAAATCAGCTGAATGAGTTGACTGATTTTCAAGAAATCAGTTATGGTATCATGCAATTCATTAAATGGAGGTGAAAGGAAAAGAGTGCAGATTTGATTATGTAATACCACTGATAAATCATGTTACCTAAGAGTTGAAGACATGGTTCTCTAGATCTCATGTAACTTTAAACTTGAAAACAACAAAAGAGAGATGCTTGCGTGCTCTTAAACATAAGGAAGGGAAGTAGCGAAGGGATAGACGATGGGAGAACCACAGACCAGAGGAAGATCATCATTGAAATTGATTGCTAAGCAATTATGTCAAAAACTTGACCTATTAGGAAGAGACTAATTTTACATTTATATTTTCGACCACCATACTTGGTTAGTTATGACTAATGGCATGGAGAAAGTCCTTCAGCATGCCACTTCACACCTATCTTAACTCAAAGGTACAAAGTCTTTTTTTTTTAAGCGGCAAGTAGGTTTTGAACCTTTACTTCTTTACTTCCTGCTCTGGTATCATATTGAAATTGATTGGCTAACCACTTAGGAAGATAATTAGTTTTATATTTATATATTAAACCATCTCACTTGTTTTTTGAGACTAATGGGCGTGGAGCATCTTTTGCCTTAAGTCTTTAACAATAATCACTGTAGCAATTGAGCAATAAAGGAGCTATGAAGGCAGCAGTGTGCTTGCCTTCTGGATAAGCCTGATGAAGCAATGTCTTTAAACCCTGGGGTGAGGAGGAATAAATAGCTTTTAATTGGATTAGGTTTATCAACTTATTACGTAATACTAACTTGTTAAATAATAAAATATTAAATAATAACTTTTTAGTAGGTTTTAACTATCTTGTTAACGATATAGTAGTTATATGGTTTAAATATGTACATATTAATGATATAAAGCCATTGAATTAGATTAGGGCTATGTTATTCTTGATATCTATTAAGTAATTTAGTATTTCTTAATATTGTTAATTTAGTAAGTATACATACAATACTGTTAACTTTTGCAATACTATTATTTTTTATTTTTTAATATACGCTAATATCTTGTTTGTTGGTTTTTGGACAGTTTTTTTCTTATTTATTTTCATTTTCATTCTTTCCTGAATTTTTTAGTTGATGCTGTACACACCATTCCTATTGATTTGATAAAGCTGTTACTTCAATTTTCTTATACATACAATGCCTTTATCAATTCCTGCTTTGATAATTATGCTATGTTTTTTAAGGACTCAAGAATTCAGAACCCAGTTATCTTCAATTGTTATTGTTTTTTGCTTGGAGTTAAAAAATCCATATGTAATTTTCTGTATCTTTTGCCTTCATTGACGTATCAGTGTTAACTCCAAGATATAGTATTAACATTTAGTCTTAGCGTTCTACTCTTGTCTTTGGGTCTATACGTACTAAATTCTATCTTATGCTAAATGCAGGCGTGCTTACTTTAAACCATATATTAGTATGAAAGACAATTCTAGATGTAAAGAGTGAACATCTGACTTTCCAGAGGCTGACTATGCGTATGATAGTTTGATAAAATATTAATAATTTGCATTTTGTGAAAGATGAAGAAATGGTCGGGAGGTGTTGTGTTAGGTTTTTTGTTCACCTTGTTGATTTTACGATATGGGATATTGGAGAACCCCCTAGCTGAAAGATTACTTCAAAGTCGCCTGTCTCATAATTCTTCAGAACATCTTGAGTGGGTGGCTTCTGAAAATCCACCTGCAATCCAAAATCCGGGGGATGGTTATTCAGTAGTCTCAGCCAATGTGATAGCCCAGCATCTTTTTACACAAAGGAATCTCTCCGAGACAGGGAAACAGTCATTGCAAACATGGTATCATTTGTATCACTTAGTAAATCACTCTATTGGGTTACCTCAAGCTGTTGAGGCACTTGGGGAAGCTAGTTCTGCATGGGAAAGTCTTATGGTTGTAATCGAGGGCAAAAATTCTAACGAAAGTAATCTGCAGAAAGATAAAGATAAGCAATGCCCTTATTCTATTAAAAACATGAATGTTTCAGGATTTGCCGATGACACATTCAAATTGAAAATACCATGTGGCTTGATTCAAGGTTCTTCAATTACTATCATTGGTACTCCTGGTGGCCTTGTTGGCAATTTCCGCATTGATTTAGTAGGAACAGCTCTTCCCGGGGAACCTGATCCTCCTATAATTTTTCACTACAATGTTCGGCTTCAAGGTGATAAATTAACAGAGGATCCAGTGATTGTTCAGAATACTTGGTCTGCAACTAATGATTGGGGTGAAGAGGAGCGGTGTCCTTCTTCAAAAACTGACAGTAGTAAGAAAGGTAATCATTTTGAGCAAGTTGACAAATTATATTTTAGATATTCATGTTAATGTTCTGGTTTAATTTAACTTTCTAAGTTCGAACAATCATTTAATAAGAGCAAAGATGAATGGATGTTTGGTTCTGGTTATCATGGAGATATTTCCTATCCCTTTTCACTAGTCTGATGCAATTTATCTCTTGATTATTCCTATTTGTTCAAACCACACAAACTGTTACTCAAATATGCAGATTACTGAGTCTATCATTACTTTGATTAGTAACCTTGCTAGATCGTAGAAATTACTCGAGAGTACTAGTCAACTACAACCACCAAAAGCCACATTTATTTTTTTCAAGAATCTTAGATTTGTGCTGTAAGGACATGCAAATATTCTTTACAATCTTCCTGTTAGTATTGCTGGGAATAGACAGTATTATGACTTTGATGATTGTATCTGTTGGGGTTGGTTGAGATACTGGGAGATTTAAATTTGTGAGATCTACTAATGCAGTATATACTCAATTACATTCCCTTTTTCTAAGTATTCCTGGTTTTTTGTTTGTTGCAGTGGATGATTTGGAACAATGCAGTTCAATGGTTGGTAATGATGACAAAAAGGTTTTCACATCAAATAGACATCACAATATTTCTAAACCATCGCCACTCAATAAAGAGGGAGATAAACAGAGAAAAAATTTTCCTTTTAAGCAAGGATTTCTTTCCATTGCTACTATTAGGGTGGGAATTGAGGGAATGCAGATGACTGTTGATGGAAGGCATATAACTTCGTTTGCATTCAGAGAAGTAATTTCTACCTAGAATCAATCTGTATATAAATTTTTAGTTGTTTATGTAACTTCTTTAAATCATCTAACTTTTTTCTGTAATCATTTTTTTGGCTTGTCAGAGCTTGGAGCCATGGCTTGCTAGTGAAGTAAGAATTTCAGGAGACATGAAATTGATATCTGTCCTTGCTAGTGGGTTACCTACTTCTGAGGATTTTGAGCATGTTATGGATTTAGAATTGCTGAAGTCAAATCCCATAACTATGCACCAAGCTGTCCATCTTTTTATTGGCATATTTTCAACTGCAAACAATTTCAAACAGAGAATGGCTGTTAGAAGGACATGGATGCAGTATGAGGCTGTGAGGACTGGAATAGTTGTAGTACGTTTTTTTGTAGGCCTGGTGAGCAAGGAGGCTTTATTATTTCTTAATCTAATTGATATATTTAGATGCATTTAGATCTCTCATTGCTCTTGCTCTCGTCTCCAGTCTGTATCATCAAGAAATAGCCTATTATTTTAAGTTATGAGCTGAAGTGAATGTTATGTCATAATATATATCAATGTCTTGTCAGAATCGAACCAATGACCATTGGCTTAAAATGTTGAGGCAACTAGGCAAGTTAATAGAAACTCACCTATCTAAAGTTATAAAATTTCTTTATTGAACCCACAATTCAAATTATGGTACTAAAATGGGGAGTGACAAATTTTTAATTCAGTAAATTCAGTTGGATATTGTTGGAATATTACATATTACTTCATAATTTAGAGATTGAAAATAAGAGAGATGTGATATGGAGTTAGGGTCTTGGGTCTGGCTAGAAAGGCATTTGTTGCCATCAGGCATTGGCTCATACAATCTTGGTGCCTGACTAATGCCATTTGTTAAATTGTCGCCATCGTGTTCATTGGATCTCAGTTCTATACTCTTAGTCTATGGGAATTTATTACTAAAGATTATATGAAGAAAATTTGGATCTGACTATAATCTCTAGCTTGGCAAGATATTTATATTACGATGGCAAAGGTTATTGAACCTGGAATGCCTACTTGTGTTGTTTTTCTTGGTGTTGCTGCTGTAGCAGTATAGACTAAATTTAAGTCTCATCTTCAGTTTCCTCATTTACACTGCAAATGCTTTTAGTTGATTAAGAATAGCATGAATAGAGTTTAGTATAAAAATGATTCAGATTTGGTTTATTGTTTCTCTGGGACCACATAGTTTACTTCTGAAGTTGCATACTTGCTTTATCAATTTTGTTCCTCTGGTACATTTGTTGCCTATTATTTTAGAAAAAAAAAAATTCAATGTAGCCCTAATTTCAGGCCACATTATAGTGAGGTTTTTTTGTTGTTGTTGAGAGTTTGACTAAATTAACTACTCTTTAATTCTCCTGGTTTCCATGGTTGTAGTTTTTGATGATTTTCATTTTTGTGTTACCTAAATTATGTGGTATGATTTTGCAGCATAAAAATCAAATGGTCAATGAGGAGCTATGGAATGAGGCAGTTACATATGGAGACATCCAATTGATGCCATTTGTGGATTATTATAGCTTAATTACATTGAAAACAATTGCTATTTGCATATATGGGGTAAGTTTGGACCTTTGTTTCTTAAAGCCTAATTTGTTAACTTGATATTTTACTATCTAAAACCTATTACTTGTTTGGCAGACAAATGTTTTATCAGCGAAATACATAATGAAAACAGATGATGATGCATTTGTCCGTGTTGATGAGGTGCTTTCTTCATTGGCGGGAGCAAATATCACAAGCGGACTTTTATATGGCAGGATTAACTCAGATTCACAACCTCACCGAAATGTGGAAAGCAAGTGGTACATTTCACTTCAGGTAATTCCTCTGCTTATTATTATACACTGATACGTGTTTGATTGAGTGGTAGGTCCTATAAAATGTGTTCTAACTTCTAAGTTCTAACTGGCATTGCTATTGTATCTTTCCTTGCTTATGTTTTGTGTTCAATATTTTGCTGACTTTTGATACACAAATTGTGCCCTTTGATTATTCTATAAAAAGGTCAAAAGTGGGGAGGTAGATGGCAGGATATGCATTTTCTTGAGTTATAATAAAAAAATCTATAATTTGAAAAAAGCTGGCCATTGAAGTCTTATCATCACCTTTCACGATAAGTTTTAGTGTCAGTGGGTGAATAAAGTTTGCCATCTTGGATCAAGCTTGAGAACCTCAAAGGTGAAAGTTAATATGGCTTATACACCCTCTCAATCATTTCACTAATACACAGTGATATTGGGGTTTTGAACAAAATCCAAATTTATCTTAAACAAGATGGTTTGTACTTTTACAGATGACCGTATGATAGTATGTTGGTTTTACTTTATGAGAGAAACGTAAGTAGTTAGTGCCATTTTTAAGCAGTTTCACAAATTAGTTCGAAACATTTTTCAGTCTTCCATTTATTTTTTTCGAATTGATAATGGCCACGAACATTTCTACCTTGTCAAGAATGGAATTTTTCACTTCGCATATCCTTGAACTGAGAATGAAATTTACAAAAAATGGTGTGGTTGAGAGTAAAATGTTGACATTTGCTTGAAGTTGTTTGTGCCTTGGTGCTCGCAATCTTCATCCCTAACTGCCTCCTACCACTTTAATGTTTGAAGGACTCTTCTAGACACCTATCATGTTTGACTCCTAAAATCTCCTCCATAAAGTGTTTGAATTTACAGTGTAGATGCATATTCAATTCCATACTAAACACAAAAAAGTCACCAAAAAAAAAATCTTCAAAGCCAAAAGGATACAAGTGCTATTGTGAACTATTGATAAATTTTTTTGTCGTGTGATATAACTTTCCCTGAGGATCATTTGTTTTACCAAATTGTCTCTCTTCATGGGGAGATATAATGGGAAGAGAGTCTTTGAAATCCTGCTATTGTTGAACCTCATCAACAAACTGTATCCCAGTCAATCTAACTGGTGGTAACTAGTTGAGGAGAATCAAGAGCTACTTGAAAACAAGAGAGCTACTTGAATATCAAATAATAATTCCGATGTAAGCATTAGTGGATACAAGGGAAGGTTGGTAATTGAAAGGTTTGCCTTGCATGCGACTATTATATTTCCATTCATTATGGCAATGTGTTAATCTATGTTTTTTAGTTTATGTAACAAGTTGGACATACAATATTTATACGAGGAGTTTTATAATTTTAGCTTATAATATTTTCCCATCAACCACAAGTTTACTTCTTTGGATATTTAGTGCATTATTTCTCCTCCTAAGACAATATCTGTTAGGTTATTATAGTAAATATCCAATTCTTATGAAGTAACATATTATCATTCATTTAAAAAAAATCCAATGAGATTATATAAACTCAATGAAATATTATAAACATAGTACTAAAATAGAGATTGTGATGAACTGGCCATTGTCTGTCCCAAGAAAAAATCCCCATGTGTGGTTGTAATTCTTGCTCTTTGCCTCCTTGCTAGGACAAATGGTATATTTGCATGCCGTTTCAATATTGAGCAACAAAACTACAGATTAACATATTTGAAACTCTTAAATAAAAAAGTAGAATGCTGTATTGTATTTTTATTGCTCTTGAATGATTTTTGATGATCTAAATCAATTAGAGGAAGAACGACGTTCTCTTGTACTATCTGGAGAAAGTGTTCCTTAAAACTCTTCAAGGCACCCATTTACTTAGAATGTGTTTTTTAAACATGGAATTTGAATTAAGAATGATAAAAGAAACCCATATCTGTCTACTTGTGGAAATTTTGAGTTTTCTTAATACAGAACTCCAACAATAATCAACATTTTCTTCTACGTGGTTAGCACATATTTAAGTACTTTAAAGATTATGTACTATCTCAATTATACAAATATTTAACTTGAGCTTCCATTTTCCTTTCAGTTTTGGTTTTAAACTTGATTATTTTACCACCAAACTAAAGTTTATTCCGGAAACTAATTATCTGATTGCCTAAGCTTGCTTTCTGCATTCTTATGTACTCATTCAACTGATAACGATCATGTAGGAATGGCCTGATGAGAAGTACCCACCTTGGGCTCATGGTCCAGGATATGTAGTTTCCCATGACATTGCAGAGTCAGTGTACAAGCGGCACAAAGAGGGGAGTCTAAAGGTATTGGTTCTAACTGTTAAGATTTGATTGTTCCCCTAAAATATTGGAATACTAGGAAACAAATTGTGCACTTAAATGAGGCATGCAGAATGTCTCATAGTTCATAACATTCTTGTTACAGATAGGATTCACTGATTGATAAGACCTTAACTTGCAGATGTTCAAGCTAGAGGATGTTGCAATGGGCATATGGATAGAAGAGATGAAAAAGAAAGGATCAGATATTAAATATGTGAATGAAGGAAGGATTAGTATTGATGGGTGTGAGGCTGGTTATGTCCTTGCTCATTACCAGGAACCTCGGGAAATGCTATGCCTGTGGCAGAAATTTCAGGAGACGAAACGGGCAAGATGCTGTGGAGAATAGGCTGTCTCCGAACAATGGTTTATCTCATCTGGAAACTAACACACATTCCTTGAGGAAATTTACTAACTTGGATGTAAAGCTGATGACTTGAGTATGAGTTGCTGTATGGCCTAGACCAACCCTCTTTGATGGTTGGCTAATCACAGAGTTCAACACGGTTGATTGTTGTCTAACCACGGGATCCAGCCGGTTGATGGCTTTTTGAGATATTTACACGATAAATTTCTTTAACTAGGATTTTAGATTTTAGTTGTGCTCTACTCAGCTCAGAGGGAAGAAGAGAGATTGTTACTCCAGTTTGAGATGTCTTTTAGAATACTCTCCTGTATACTATTAAAGGGAGATGCTGCTAATGGCACAGAGAGTTGAATGAAGCGAGATCACAATGGTTGTACCTTTCATGTAAATGTAATTATAGTACAATTACTTTATTTTTAAAAGAAAATTCCAGAAAGTGCTCCACGTTTCTTGTTCAAGTCTTTATCATGGAGCTCTGCAGTGAGGATGCCATAACTTCTAGTTGTTCATTCTTAACCATCAGTGTTTGACAGGTTTACTTTGTTACCTTTGTGTCTCTTCTTTCATGGGTGGCAATGCTCTTGCTCAACTTCTTGTAAGCTTTTCAAATTTACTGGTTCAATATTTCGTTCTCTTATAATGCTTCATCGTAGCTGAATTAGCACAACTAAGAATCATTGGTGTACACATCTCTGTGATGCCAAGTTCATATAGGTATGTTAAAAATCTCAATCAATTATGATCTGTATATGTATTGTTACTGTTTTTGCAGCACCCTTTTTGAGAGAATTGGCATGCTCATTTCTTTGATGGTGCACTTACAAGTTTAGTGTCTAAAATGATGATCAAAATGCTTCACTAACCAGGTCATGGAAGCTTCAAAAAAGAGATGCAAGCAGCTTAAGAAGCAAATTAGCGAACTCTCTTACAACCATCAAACAAAGCCTGTGTGTCTAACTGGTAAGTGGCAGTTGGAAATGTATCTTCTTGGTGCATCAGTTTCTTCCTTCAAGATCTCTCAGACAGCAGCTTGGATCCTATTATGTTTCAAACAGATTTCCAGAGAGCACCAAGTTTCTATAACACTGCTCCACTGCCACCGGAATCCACACAGATTGCAGGTACTTTGCCCTACTTGTTTCATTGGCTCATCCTTCAAAATACTTTTGATGCTTCCAAGGCACACAATTGTGCTCATCTAGTAAACCATCCCTACGATGTAATCTATTGTTATTTGTTTTGGAGCTTGTTTTTAGTGTTGGGAACAAGAGATGGTCTTGTTCAGCTTTTAGTTCAATTTTGTAGGCTCCTTTTCTAATGTTGGAACAACTACCTCCTTAGAGCACCCTAATGCTCTGTTAATGGAGTGTTAATAACACCCTTTGGATGTTAATGAACAATGTGGAGAGGTGTTATAACACTCTTCCACATGAACATATTCAATCTCTTGAACACGTTCATATGACAGTGGGGTGGGCCAGCCTCTGGCCCACCCCACATGCAATTTCTTTTATTTTTTTTATTTTTTTATTTTTTAATTATTAACATTAGAGTGTTATAACGAGGGAGCGTTACGGATGCTCTTATGGAAACCAAATAGAAGGTTAGCTAATCATAAAAATTGCTGATATATATAGTTGGCAATCTCCTCCTTGCCTTCGCCTCACCTTCGAAATTAAATTATATTTTTTATCAATTAATTTTAATTATACATATACTTTTATTATTAAATAAATTATATTTTTTAATAAATTATTATTGAATATATGACATACAAGTCCAATGTCTATAATCTCAATAAATTAGATATTGGATGGATAAAAGATGTAGTATAATATATAGGTTAAAGATTGATTAGAAGACAAATACATTAAAATTTTAACGTTAATAGAAAAAGTAAATGATTGATTTATATTGAATTAAAA
>JBBMKF010159161.1:0-16740 GCA_037834155.1 Curcuma caesia
AATTCAGATGGGAAACTCATTCAACAAAGCCATATTCAACGAGAATGTGCAAGTAGGTCTTCTCGGTTGGGCTCGAGGAGCAAAGAAGAACAAGAAAGGTACGGTAGTCGACGGAAACAATAAATCTGAAAACTCTGAAGCTATTCTGTTACAGAATGTAGTCGTCCATGAGAGTGCCATAGGAAGGGGAGGAAATGAGATTTCTGAAGTATAGATAGGTTTTTGCTTAGTCTACTAAGAGACATACTGGTCGAAATTAATTCTTATTGTTCAATAGATGAGTTCATAGGAAACATAATAAAAACTCCCATCCTCATCAAAAGCAATTTGGGAAGAACAGAAACTGCATGTTAAACAAACGAAGATGATTCATCGACACAAAAGTAGTGTAATATTTTGCAACAAAACTATGGTTATGCAGCACATACTATAGCACAGTGGCCAAATGCAAGGTAAAAACCAAGGAAGAAAAACAAAGTAAAAGTGCAAGATGATTAAGCAAATTATAGAATTCAGTGTTTAGGCCAGTCGGTGAAAGGCACTTTTCAAGTCGAGTGTCGCGCAAAAGTAGAAACAGCCAAAGAACTACAGCAGAAGTGAGCCCCGAGTCAATTAAAGTCCTCACTGTCACTACTGTCCTCATCAGTGATATCACTGATCTCATAAGACTGCCTTGTATCTTTGGGATCGATGAAGTTAATTAAAAGGGCGATGGACCAGAGACGACGTTAGTTAATTAGTGTTAATTATAAGGCAAGGACGCTGCTAATTAAACGTGTTTCATGCTGCTTAGCTAGCAGGGTTTCTGCATATCGTTGATCTCTCATATATTGTTTAACTCATCGAGGACAAATCCTTAATCTCTAGAACGAGCTTTTCTATTAGAATTCCACCGTTAGAATCTAATTCAAGCATTAAAGGGGCATTACTGGATCCCTCCCGTGTCTTCTAATTTGTGTTAATCCATATGGATTCAAGGAGTCATATGCGTTTTCGGATTTACTTGATAGATGGTTTATATATATGAGTCAAACCGTTTACCTTCAAAATTAATCTCAAAATTAATCAGATAGCTGAATATATGCATAAAGATAAATAAATATTAGACATATGTAAAGCAATATTCCAGCAAGATGACCAGCTGATTAAAAAGGAAAATAAAAAAAAGAAGAACAATTAATAAAACCACACGATTTTATAGTGCATTAGAAAAGCCATCAGGTCACAATAAATTTGAAGCAGTAAAACCATTATATAAATTCAATGTTCAATTCTTATCCTAATTTAATTATCAGCTAGCTCTAGAGCTGATATATATACACAAATTGATACTCTTTCGCTGTCATTTGCCATCCTTAACATCTACACAAATTTTCTAAATATTTTTGCTCCAATAAGAAGATGGTACCGTGATAACGTGTGTGTTAAGCCATTTAAAATTTTTCTTCTAGAGTTTAGCTAGGGATTGGACTATAGTATTAAGCATATAAAAATTTTCAAACTAAAAAAAATTTAGTTCACGGGGTGTGCTGGATTGTTATCCTGCACTTCTTATCCAACACATCCCGTGAACAACTAAATTTTTTTATATTTAATACTATAAATTAACCCCTAACTAAAAGTTAAAAGACAAATCTTAAATGAGTTAATCATAAATTTAAAAAATAAATAAATAATTAAAAAAGTCACTATTTATATTTTGAGCATCCGGAATTCTTTTAAGTACCTTGAATATTCTATTACTGATGAATCATATATATATATATATATACCTCGTGTTATCTTCCACCTTTTATCCTACACAGCTCATGAGCTTTTAATACTATAACTTAATCTCTAAATTCTAAATGACTTAATTGTAAATTTAAAAAATTAATAAAAATAATTTAAAAAAAGAGCAATTCACATGCGTGCAGTATATTTTATTATATATATATATAACAAATATTAATGTCTTTAATTTCTTACTTTTAACTCCGGTCCTCGTTCGTGTTTTTAATTTCCTGAGAAGTTACGCATAGATCGATCCGCCATTAATCACCGACCTTCGGCGCCCGTAATTAATCTCAAGGTCCATGCATTTTTAATTACGCCATTGACAAATGTATATATCTTGTTAAGACAATCTAATCTGCCTTGTAAGATTGGGCATTGACGGCCAAGCTAATTAATTAAGACGGCGATGGAATTGAACAGATGTGACGTTAACTATTATATATTAATCACGTGCCGACAAAGCTGTTAAACGTGTGTCATATCCTGTCTGCCACTACATTGAGCCGGTGGTTGACGCATATATTGTTTAACTTATTGATCGCATGCATGCATGCATGTTTTTCCATTATAAATGTGTCATAAACGTGCTTGTACGAACTGTTTCAGGTCTGTTGCCAAGTTATAAACCACAAGTAGTACTGATCGATCGTCGTTGTGTTTGAAAGAGGAGGAGGAAGGTAGATAGCGAATTATCGATCGTCTTCACTCAAATGGCGACTGACGGCCGGAATGCAGTCCCAGCTGCTTCTCCTTCTCGGAGGTAACTTAATTACCAACAAAAAATTATATTTTAAAATTTGATGAAAAAAAGGGGTCTAAAATCGCATAGAGTACGTGTAGATTGGAAGGCAAGGTAGCTTTCATTACCGGCGGCGCAGCCGGTTCCGGCGAGGCGACCGCACGTCTCTTCGTTCTCCACGGCGCGAAGGTGGTGATCGGCGACGTGCGCGACGAACTCGGCCGAGCAGTGGCGTCCAGCATTGGCGGCGAGGACGTGATCACGTACGTGCACTGCGACGTGTCCAAGGAGGCAGACGTGGAGCGCGCCGTCGACCTGGCGGTGAACAGGTACGGCCGCCTCGACGTCGTTTTCAACAACGCCGCCGTGCTCGACGTCTGCCGCGGCTTCGCCGTGGCGGAGGCCGACGACTTCGACCGCGTGATGGCGGTCAACGCTGGGGGCGTCTTCCTGGGCACCAAGCACGGCGCGCGCGCCATGATGGCGGCGGGCGTGCGGGGGAGCATCATCAACAACGGGAGCGTGGCGACGGTGGTGGCCGGCGTGGCGTCGCACGCCTACGTGGCGTCGAAGCACGCGGTGCTGGGGCTGACGCGGAGCGCGGCGGCGGAGCTCGGCCAGCACGGCATCCGCGTCAACTGCGTGTCGCCCTTCGCGTACGCCACGTCGTTAGCCTGCGACTTCATTCAGATGGGCCAGAAACAGATCGAGGAGTTCATCGGCGGAGTCGGCAACCTCAAGGGAGCGGTGCTGAGGGCGGATGACGTGGCGCGCGCCGCCGTCTACCTGGCCAGCGACGAGTCTTGCTACGTCAGCGGACAGAACATCATCATCGACGGCGGATTTACCGCCGTCAGCCACGCCTTTGGCCTCTTCAAGAACTGAGCGATCACTTGGATCCAGCTGGATTTACCTTAAATTAGTAAAAATAATGTCGGTCTGCGCGGATCGGATCGGATTTTATAGGTTCGGATATTTATAATCGGTACCTGAAAAAAAATATTCGATCACTCCCTTTTATAATCAGGTACTGATAAATCTGGCACTGAGTAATATGGGATATCCAATGTCTCTTCTATAAATTCTATAAAATGTGAAATTTGATATTTCAATGACGGTTCTACGACTATCAGATATCCAATATCAAATTCTTAATATTTTTTTAAAAATAAAATATTAATGAAATAAATAAGCAGAATTTTATATCTCTTACAAAAAATTTAAAAAAAATTAATTTTGAATAGCACATCCCGTTGATTTTAATGAACATGCGTTTTCCTTTCGTAATAAAGAAAAAAAGAAAAAACATGTATGTGCATATATATTTTTGGAAATCATGTGAATATATATGGATTTTTGAAAAAAAATCTTATCCGAGTCTGATCTAACAACAATAAATTCAGTTTTGGATAATATCTGAACCTAATTTTTTAAAATAATTATCTGACCTGATCGGGTATTACCCAATCGAGCCGGGTAGGATACGGATCAGGTCGGGTTTCAAATATCTGAATCCAAATTTACACCCCTAAATGTTTGTGTTTGATCATTGACGTGGGACCGACTCAACGTGATGACAGCAGATGATACACGTTTAGCATCTTCCTTCGCATATGATTAACACGTTTTTAACGTCTCTGTTCCATCGCTCTCTTAGCTTGGTCAATCCCCATCAATATTATGAGATCGGATTATCTTGATATACTTGTTGAGCTGCGTAATTATAAACCTTCAGACGAGGTGGTGCAGATTGGTATTTTATAAATTTAAAATTTTGGTATATGTATATATATATATATATATATATATTTTTAAAAAAATCTATTTACGTATACTTTTAATCTGCACGCAGTCGTTTAGTTTTCTACGAGTTGTCTATTTGAATTTCTTTAAAAGAAGCAGAATTTATATAGTTCTGATTGAGTTAGTTTATTTCATTGCTTTATCAGTAGCTTAGTAGAGTCCTACTGGACCACCACCTCAGTCAGGTTGTATTCTTCGTTCTAGAGAATGAATATGAATTGTGTTGAGGAGAAAGCTACGGCTCAAGATGTTGTGCAAAAGTCGAGGTTGAGAATGTCGTTGCTATTGTTACTTTAGAGGAAAATAATGCACCTTCCATAATCCAGTAGATGGATTCAACTTGTTCAATGCATGTTTGCTTCAGGGGAGAATTATTTATCACATTTTATGTATTTATGGCTTAGTCTATAAGTTTGAGAGATGATTCAAAGGTTAAGGTATTATGTGTTGACTCAGTAAATCGATATCTACAAGAGGAGCACAACTAGGGACGGAGCCGGAGGATGGCAACGGCCGTCCCCTCTCAAAATTTTAATATAAAAAAGGTAGAAGTATAGAAATGAGGGATGAAGGAGAGAGCGGAGAGTGACGATAAAATCACCTCCCCTTCAACATAAATACATATCTTTCATCCTTTAATATGAAATTTCTAGTGGCATGCCTAAAGACATAATAGATCAACATACCAGGATGACCACTAAAACATGACATGGTGGATAGTGTACCATTAGATGGTAAAAGAGCGAATCTACTAATTATCCATGAGCTGAGAAATTTGAAGGATCTTCCTCTGGTCGATGAGCTTCAATGAAACGAAGAGTTAGGGACGTGAACTGACGGATTTAACTTGTGTAGTGTTGGAGGAGATCGAGAGGAACGTGACCAATTTATCTTAGAATACTTGACTGGTATAACTTTATCTTCGACTTACGCGGGAATTTACCCTAGAAAATCCATAAACTCATGCTGCTAAATTACATTAAAAGGAATAATTACCTTAAGCAAAGTTCATGCATGCATCTAAAGTCTCCTTAAGCAAATTATTGGATTGATTCTGGCTGCCACTAAAACACTTGAAACGTAGAGGCGTATCTCGTCCATATCTCTGTTTTGTAGTATATAAAAATACTTACCATGTCCATTTGACTCCCAACTAGAAAATCCCAGTTTCAACTTGCTCACTCTGCTGCTTTCCCTTTGTGCCCGTTCCTCCTCTCCCCAACGGAAGCACCACTATTTCCCATCTCCAGCAGGTAGCAGATCATCGAATCCACATCGTCGCCAAAGATGCTATATGCTTCCATCGCCTGCATATATCCGAAGCCCATTGACAGGACCATCTGCATGCTGCTGGTGAGGATAATCTCTGGCAGCAGTGCCTTCTCATCCTCTCCCTCTAATATAGATTGCGATGACCCTGTTTCTGCAAAACGATCATAGTCTTTCCTTCATCTATAGACGAAAAAAGGACTGCGAGGAATGGTTACTAGAAATCAAGGGGCATACTTGCCACAGAAGATGATGGTTCTGCACTGGATGTGGAAGACTCTATAGAGAAAGGATACTGTTTCAACTTCTCCTTAGCCAAATACTCGGCCCGTGAAGCCTCCATCACCATCCTCTCAATTTCCTTCTCTGTTAGTTCCAGATCAGAGTAGAAACGCCCCTCAGCTAAAAGTGCCTGAGAGAATATGAGCCTGAGTCTAACAAAGTGCAAAAAATGACTTCAATGGATTTAGTTAACAGGTTGTTACCAAGATTTGAGGCGTTTAGTTAGGTGATTCAGCAGCTACAGTTATGCATTAAGTATCAAGATTTATGACATTTAATTGACTAGTCAAAGGAATTAAATTACATCTAGTGTGAAAAGGCTTCCTACCAAATGTATCTAGCTTGTCATTAAAACAACTTAGCATTTCCAAATTCTAAATTTCCACACTAACAAGTACACGGAGAGAACAGTTTGATACGCATGAATTAAGTGTCTGGGATGCTTTCTCAGCACTTAACATTGTATTCATTACAATAACTAAAAGGTGTTTACACAAACTTTATTTAAGCCCCAAAAAAGGATTCTGCCTTTGACCCACTAACACCAACTAGCCAACAAGTGGGAATTAATGTCATCAAAACATTCAAGTATTATTATGGCTCTTATGATTTACAATACTTGACCTAATTTTTGATCTACAAGACAGAACAGCTAATGAAAAATAACCATAATTAAGTTCAATAGATGATAACCAAAGAATCTAGAACATTACACAATGGAAATCTCTGCCACAGAAATTAAACTGTACTTACATTATCAAGTTGCTGGTCTTGCTGTGCTTTAATGGCAATCTTCACCTGGTCCTTATCTATGTTTCTCTACAAAGAAAGGAGATCAATTAGGGGAAGAATGTAATAGAAACAAATCCAGTTAGTTGGTCACTATTAGACATGATGCCACTGACATATTATCTAGATGCAAGTACAGTGAGAAACTAGCAGCAATAGTCCAAAATAATTTAAAAGGACATTACAGCTGAACATGGAGTAAAGTATAACCTTTTACTCCTCACTTATCATAATGAATGCAAAACTGTGAGGCTTACAGACTTCAGAGAATAAATTGTTATGAAACTGCAGACGATCGCAAAAAGAACTTACCCCCCGAAGACTACTGAATCCAAGACCTGCACCCACTGTCATCCTACGTGGATCAACCAGTGAGTTATAATGGTTTCCATGATGGTAACTTAACCGAATTGGAGGGACATCAGTGACATAGCTCCCTTGAAAGATGTTAATAGGTTCTGCACATAAAACATAGGAATTACAAAAAATTTACTGTCAATCGGAACATTGTAAAACTATCAACAAATGAGGCCATACCAGTGCTATAGGAGTATATATGTATAGGACGGTTGTACATTTCTGCAAATGCCTGAATCTCAATGTTGTTTCCATAGACCTAAAACAAGCAAGGAATAATATACATTTATACCATTAGAAAATAATTTGTATGGCCCAAAGACTCATTAAAGTTGAATCAAATTACTAGTGATATATCATATAAAAAGAGAAGATGAGTAAAGAAGCTAGTCTAAATTTCTTCATAACCAGAGCCCATTTGAACATGACTTTCGTGATCATTGGGTACTATTCCAGAATAGGGTATAATTGGATAACCAACAAAATATTAACTAAAAAACCTCATAATATGTGAAATAACTTCTGCATCATTTTACTGGTGTAACTTGTGAAGCACTGAAGTTTAGCTCTAAATATAGATGCATAGATAAAGCCTGCAGACAGCTAAAGCCCAAAAGGCATAAAATTATGAATATCACAGGATACATGGTTGATTTGTTTTACAGAAAACATGACAAATTGCATTGCAGCATTTACACCAAATGCTAAAACATAATATGGGCTACAAGCTTGCAACAAATAGCAAGGGATTGACATTGCTATAATGGTAAGAGTAAAAATAAAGAAAATCATGCAAGCAATGATCAAAATGGTGAGAGGGTGCACAAAATACCTTGTCTCTCCTTTTCCTCTTGCAGTATGAAGTGAAACCTTCAATTACAAACTGAGAAAAATGATCCCGTTCCTTTTCCTGACAAAAAAATGGAGGCATTATAAGGAGTCTAGGCTAGCACCACTAAAAGAACCCATTTTTTGACAATATAGTTTATGTTTCAGATGCTATTTGTGTGAATAAAATACTCCTCCGTTATATGCTTCAGTTTCAAAGTGTTAAACTTGTAATTGTTTAAGAAATGGATTGCTTCCTACAAAGTCCAACACCTCGATTCATAAAGTATCGAGAGCCATAATTTAGTAATATAAATTTTTCCTTTCGGCCTAAAGGGCACATGATGATCACAAAAGATACTTCAAGAACCACTCATTCAGTCATTCATTTTTTAATCCTAATAACTATGTCTTTATCAATATCCCATAATTATTGAATAATAGATATCATATATTCAAACTGACTTATAGAAATTTTATTTTTCATCAATCCTGACTATTTATGTGATTCTTTATTTTTTTTTCTCATATCAATTGTAGTAAATTATTTGTTCCTTCATTCTGCATCATATTGTATAACTAGATATCGTGTACAAGTTATGCATATAGCAATCAGTTGTATAGCATCAGTGATCAAAAAATGCAGCACTGCTACTATTCAAAAAAATGATCTTTTGGTTTTTTTGGCTAGAATCATGATGCATACCATGTAATCAACACACATTTGCCTTGCCATATCATACGCTTCAGCATCACCATAAACTTGGTCTGCAACTGCCCGGAAAAGGCAATTCCCATCCTCCAACATTTTTTTCACTTCAAAACCTTTTGTCCGTCGCATCTCAAGATAAAACAGTCTTTCTCTCTCCTGAAGAGAAAAATGATTCAGCACTTGATGTCAAACATGGGAGGGTCTAAAAAGAAAAACATCATAGTTGATACAATGAAGAAATCACTAATATTAATATTCACTGAATGAAACAAGAGAAGATATCAGTTTGTATAAATAAAAAAGTACAATCCTTAGTCATTGGGCTGGCAAAGAGCCTAATTCTCTAAAGAAGTATTTATAAACTATCAAATTGATGCAATATATACAGTGAACATATCTACATTCCATAGTGCAACATGTAAATAGAAAATTATACCAGAAATGGCTATCTATTATGGTGTTCTTAAGTTATTGAATTCAAGAACTTTTGCACACAAGTGAAGATACAAATTCAAATATGGATTCTAATTAGATTTACATGTGATGAAGGTCCACATAACAGTTTTTGAGAATGAATTGAAAATTCATTATGACTCACTGTTAGATAAGTTGTTGCTTAATAACTTTCAAGGAAAAAACATCACTACTAATTAAGGGGAATCCCCAACAGAAAAACAGGTACTATACAATCGTTATGAGCAGCAGAAAGAACAAGAGCAATTAAGCCATCAAGCTTAACAAATCTCAGAGTAAGCAATAGTAAAATTTATCTTCTTTATATAGGCAAACAACTATCTCAGGTAATTTGCTACATACAGAAATATTATACCCAGTCGCAGTTTGCCATCTTACCATTCAAGTTCAACAGGATTATGACAGAAACAATAGAGAAAGAAAGTAATGATGACAGGACACAATTTACCATTTGAGTTAAATAAAATTGCCAAGACAACGAAGAAAAGAATATTTTTACTTCTCATATTAATTTAAACACTTCATGTTTTTCTTCTCACATAATATCTATAATTGCCTAAAGAAAAAAATAGTAAATTTAATAATCATATTTGGAGATAGACAGCAAGGTCCACGTAGCCAACCTAAAATAGTATTTTAGCATAAAGATTATTCTAATAGAATAATATATCCTTGCCTTTCCCAGTCATTTTTTTTATGTCGTATTTCATTTTTTTAATAAGATAAGAATGCTTGAAGCTAGAAAAAGGTCAAACTCACAGCTTAAAATCAAGTAGTTAAGAAAATAAAAATGATTGAAGGCATATAATCTCATAGAAATATAAGATGAGATGAAATTTAGTATCTCTTGCTCAATCTTTAAAGTAAACTAAATGACCAACACTTATTTAAGATGCATTTGTAGGAAATTTGCAAGCATGGTCATTATTTTCCTCTTCACCTAGACAGAGGTAACAGAAAAATATCTCTCTTATTGGCAAATAAATTCCAATTGAGATGAATTCTACCAATTTTCAACAATTGATATATGTCACAAGTTAGATTTACCTGAATTGTTCCAAACAATATATGAATGCACAATGAACTCAACGAAAAAAACTTTATACTTGGTAATTTAACATGAACCTAATCTATGTTGAAGGTATAAAAAAATTAGTGAAGAAAGATTTATATTAACATGGACAAAAACTATCATTATCAAGGAATGGATATGGATGAAGCAGCATAGAAAGATAAACTTTTAATTGCCAAAACAGTATTGCAATAAGGTTTCTTGAGAAGAAATAAAAAAGATGTGTCAAGACATTTTTGTTTCAGAATGGATCATACCACATCACCATATGAGGTTGCATAGCCAGGGCCTTGCTCATCCGCACTGTTGTAACCATCCCCTTCACCATATGACATAGGGGAAGAAGGCCGAGAGTTTGATGGTGAGCGTGCTCCAACAACTGGCCAAGGTGTTTGCCTTCTTGAAGAACCAATCCTCACAGAGTTTGACGATCCTAATCCCATTCTCCTGGCGCTCTGATTAGTCAAAAAAGGCTTCAATGGTGGGGCTGGAGGTGGTGGAGGGTAGGAAGCACCTGTAGCAATCTGTGGTGAACCAATTACCAATGAAACTATGCCTGATCGAAGAGCATCTTCTTGACCCAGATGATGCTCACTAGTTTCTCCCCTTGGAGAAGAAGAATCCAGAACATCATTAGTTGAAGACTTGTTTTCTTCAACATATACATTAGCCCCACCCTCAACATTAATTACTTGAGAAGATTCATCTTGCTTCGAGATTTTATCCTCAACGCTCTCCAAATGATCTCCAGAATCTTCTATTGCATTTTGGTCTTCAATAATCTGTTTTTCTGGATCATCCCTAGACGTGGAGGAAACCTGAGAAGACGGTGGTGTTGAATTTGATGGAGGCCGATTAGAATTTGAGGAAGAACCACGCTGAACGAAGATTCTAGTCATTTTATCTATACAAAGTATCTCGTCAGCTGCTCCTAACTTCCGTCAAACCCTTTCGTACTTGCTCAAAGATCCACTGTCCAAATGATCCCTTTATCGCGTGTTCTGACCTTAGCAGAACCGATCGCGAAACCCCACCCAATTGATTCGTCTTGTCCCAGCACGGTTTCCCCCACGCTGTTAACCAATCTCTGAGTTCCTCTGACAATTCTCATGAGACCAGATTCCTCCGTCTTCTTGCCACAAAGTTCGCCTAGAAAAACGCCCTTACCGGAAGCCTAACTCGCTCGATCAAAGAAAGAACCCTCCCTCCCCCCAACAAATCCAGCGGCCCCTCAAGTTCCCTGCCAAAACCCATCTACCATAATCAATTGCTCGAGATGCCAAATTTCCACAGAAAACACTGCAAGCATCAAAATCCTAAGCAAGCAAGATGCATGGAAAGAACATGCACGGAAAACCCTAAAAAAGCTCTGAGAATCCGCCAAAAAAAAGCGACGAAAAGCAACGAACCTGAACAACGATAACGCTTGCCTTGGCCACTTCCGGAGGAATCCCTGATCTCTACGATCGGCCAAGGGAAAAGGATCCGTGGAGGCGCGGCGACTGATATGGCAGCGAACGAGCCTTCGGAAAAAAGATTCCAATCGCGCGATGGATGGGAAGGGAAATGGGGGAGGGCTCGCGGCTGCTTGTGTTCACCATCTTATATGGCGATGGAGCGACACCGGACCGCAATCGAACTTAAGTTACCTTTTTACCCCCTTATTTTCCTACCAATAATACTTGGTATTTTTGGTAAATACCTAAAATGTTAGGAACAAAATCGTCATTGTGCATTATATTTTTGTTTACCCAAAGTGCCCACGCCAATAGCGGTGAGAAAATGGTGGTGGTGACGTGGATCCGAGTCGGTTTACACTTTGGGCCGAGACGAATTCGGTTCCAGGTAAGCGCGTGGCGCTCCGTGATTCGCCGAGCTTGTATCGGCTGTTTTAACTCGGCCAGCAAAACCAATATTGGATAGTTTCGAATTCCGAGATAATATTTTTATTTTAGCGAAATAATTTTTTTAATTATCTTTTCCATTTGACTCTCTATAATTCCGAGTCTGGACTTCACACGTATAACCTTCATTCCTGAGGCAGCGGAGATAATGCAGCCAAACGGATTAATTCGACAGGATAGATTAATCGATTAAAAGTTTATCATATACGGAGTGAATTAAAAAAAAATTCAATCCAATTTAACTCAAAATAAATTTCGAATTAATCCCTACGATACTAAAAAATCTCACTTCTCTTTTCATTAGAAATAAAAAATATCCCAATAAATTTTTTATGAGTCTTATTCATTTTTTTAAAAAATCATCATCAAATTATAAAATAATTTTATTTTTGTTAATGAGATAAAATTTAATTATTGTTGCTTGATTGATAGTTAAATGATACATTTTTAATTAACTAAATCATTTTTATTCTATCGATATCATTTTTTAGTCGATCAAACTTATTCTACATCTTCTACGAATTTATTTATAGTCAATTAAAAAATTCATGTAGTTTGATCTAGAGTTTTTTTAAAAATAAAATCTTTAGCATAGGTCGTACGACTCATTTGCTAGGCTAAAAAGTTTGCATGGGTCGCTCAGCCCAATTGAATCTCCCAACCATCTTTGATTGATTATTGGTAGAAAAAAATAATGATCATTATTTTTAAAAAAAAATTTATTCTGTTTAAAAATTATTCAGATTTTTTTATTGAATAAACAAATAATCACTACTCACAATTTTCTGTTGTATCAAATATTAAAAAAATTAAAAAAATATTTTTCTGAAAAAGCGAGTTTTGATATTCTGCACGACCCATGCTGCACAACACAGCTGATCCATCATTGTTGCCGCCGCCCTCGTCGCGCCATCCGGCCACCGTCAATCGTTGGTCGGGGCACGATCAATGCGCCACTCGTCGGCACGTCGTCTGACGTCGGATTTCGACCGGATTGTGGTCAAAATCTGACGCAATTTGGCCGAAACGCGATCAACAGTGGCACGCGTGCATTTCTGACCAAATCGCGGTCGGATTCCGGCCAATCACGGCCGGAGACCGGTCGAGAAAGGACCGGCATCACACGGCGATCCTTCCTCGGTCGGTCTCCGGCCGCAATTTGGCCGGAATCCGGCTGCGAGTTGGTCGGAAACACAGCCAAAAGTGGTGTGCGGCGTTTCCAGCCAAATCGCGGTCGGATTCCAGCCACAATCCGATCGGAATCCGACCCGGCCGACACACCGACGAGTAGCACATCGATCGTGACCGGGCCGACGGCCGGCGTTGGACGGACAGCGCGGCGAGAGTGGCCGGCAGTAGTGGGGGTCGGGGCGAAACATTGTACATTTTCATATTTGAACAGTAAGATTTACCGCGTGATCACATGATAGACAGTGGATCGGGTGGTGCTCACAGGCGCGCACAAGGGAGTCGCACGGAATATCAAAATCCCTGAAAAGGTATCCTTTCCCGCCTTGTAACATTTGAATTTGAATGTTGCAGCGTGACCATGATGCCTTTTCTTCTCTGTGTTTAGGTTGCAGCGGCTCTTTCTTTCTCTTATTTTCTGGTCAGCAGAGGAGAGGGCCGAGGACCGGAGGATCCCGACTCCTATGCCTTGAGATGCAGGAAAAAGTCTGTGCGGAACAATCAACCCACCCTTTTCCCTCTTCCTTCTTTTACTTTGTTGGATCATGAAGCTACTTTGGTAGAGCAAATAACATTTGCATTTCTCCATTATATTCATTTGCTTTGCTTTGCTTTTAGACCCACCTCCACCTCTATGCTGCAAAAGGTTGGAACCGTCAACCTAGCGGCCCCCCACCCCGGCCCCACAAGTATGAGGGGGAGTAAATCACGGTGAATACGGGACTGACCAGGGCATAGTGGTTGAAGGAATTGGAAACATGACAAATTTTGATGTTATCGCATGTGCGCCATGAGCCTTCGAACCGCCCACCTCCTGCTGCAAGCATCTGTGCCCTAACCAGCTGACCCCGCCCGTGAGGGCCAGAACAACTCTTCTTACGCCTTTGTAATGTATACCGTCGAATCAATTAACAAGACATTGGATCTTTTTCAGAGAAAACAGTCTAGAAAGCATCAAGGAAATGTGATCTAAATCAAAGGGAGTAAGGATTCGAAAAAGGAACAAGGCATTTATCTCCTTCCGAAACTTCAGCCGGTCTCGAGAGGAGCGCATCGAAAGATTGTCCTATATGGGCTCCCGTGAGCACAGTGAGGAGCAGCACGAAGGTGAACAAAACGAGCGCCGCCAATGACTTCGTCCCTCCGAACCAAGCGCTAGATCCAGCCAGCGGTGGCTGAGGCAACGGCGACAGTGGCGGAGGCGCTGAGGCAACGGCGACAGTGGCGGAGGCATTTCCATCTGCTTCATCATCTCTATACTGCATCTCCTACTTCAACGAATTAAACCTGGTTATCTCAGCAAATTGATCTCCCGCTTGGAATTGGAAAAACGAAGTCGAAGTCGCACGGATTAAAGGAACGTGCTAGCTAGCGATGCGTATAGAATGGAGTGGATCCTCTTCTCATGGCGGCGTGTTCATGGCGAATGGTGTTCTTAATCTTGATTTAGGAACAGGAGCGGGGATGTATCTGGCGCGGTCGGTGGTGTTCAATTCAGTCGCACCGTTCACGCTCTCATCTGCATCTGGATCTCCTCGACTAGGTTCGCTAATTGGATGGATCTCGTGTCCATGCAGCATCATCAACTTGATGCTAGAAAATAACTGGTCCCGGCTTCGTCCGGACCGGTGTCTCGGTCCAAAGTGGTTACGCACCACTTGATAATGAAAAGTACATCTAAAATAGGATGAAAATAGACAAAAATAAAATGATTAATTGTTAGATATATCATAATTGTTAGAGGTGGATTTCTTGCTCATACATGAAGACAAAAATCTCCTTATCCTACTCCATCAAATTAAAAGTAGTATATATGGTAATTTGTGGGATGAATGCAAGGATTTCTTGACCCACTAATTGTTCAACCCGATTAAGGTCAAATTGACTAATAGAGATAATTGTAAAGTTGGGTACGTTCATCAGTCAATCCTAACGATGTTTAACAAATCAATCGATTAAGTAGGTTCGCTATACACTAATTAGATGGGTTAAGCAAACTAATTATCTGATCAAACTAAAGTGAGGTGATTGAGCTAATCAGCTCAAGCAAACCGATTGAATTGGTTGGACTAAGCGAAATCATGTAGGCTAATTAATCAAGGTATAAGTCGGCTCGAATAAACTAACCTATCCAATCCCATATGGACTTAGCTACACAGTCATAAAAAATTATTTTATACCGCTACCGAGTTTTAATTATGATTATAAACATTATTTTATTCTCTCTTTTTTTATAATCTGTCTATGAAATAAAACAAGGTGAATATTGGTATATCAAACCGGCCTAGATTTATAATAATAGAATAAGATTTGAACCCCGACTGATGTATGTTCTTGGGAATTAATTTCTCTCACATATATAAGAGGTCATTCGAATTCAATATCATAATTTACCTCAGATCTTGAGAAAGATAGATGACTAGCGTAAGCCATCGAGCAGAATCATTGCAACTTAGTTACAATACGCATACCGATACTTATTTTTGCATACATAGATAATATAGTGATACATGTGCACATGCAATATATATGACTAATCTAGCATATGCACGTAGATAGACACACACGACTTAGTCCTTTAACTGTATAATTAACTAGTAGAGAACCCCTTGATGCATGAGCCCCCCATGAGCATCGACGATATTCACAGTCAGGGCGATGTTCCAGTGGTGAAGGGCATAGTCCTTGAGCGCGTCCATCTCCTTGTTGCTGATGTAACCGTCGTGGTTGCTGTCGGCGTTACGAGCCGCCTTCCAACTCTGAGAAAATACTGAAAAAAAATCGCCACCTAGAGTTTTACGGAGACCTTTCCGAAGCTCGCTGACGCTGATGCGGCCATCCCCGTTCCGGTCGGTGATCGTCACAGTCGCCGGATGCATCAGCTGACCGCTTTTTCCCCACCACATTGTATTATCTTTTCTATATATAATTAATTGTCCTGAACCCTCGAATTGGATTGATAAGCAAGTCGAAAGCCATCTATTTATAGCGATGTATAATTACCAGGTTTAATTTAATTTCATTGTTCTTCCTTATCTCATTCGCCGGGAATCAAATTTAGTGGATTTTTTGCAAGAAAGGTTACAATAATGGATGCATCTTTTGCAAGAATATAATAATATATTATTCTCGGCGCAAAATAAGTGGCTTAGTTTGCTAGCTCCCACGAGAAATTTATTCTTACAGGAACGTAAGTATGTTTATATATACAATATTACGTCATTCAAAAGACGTCATTAATATTTCTCATGAGAAGATAAGAAAGAAACAAATATTCTTTGTCTGTAAAAGCGATTTCCTTCTTTATTTTTTATTATTCCTCCTCTTTTTTATCCTTGTGTAATACGATTCAATTGCAAAAAAAGCAGTCAAAAGTGAAGTATAAACGAAAGAGATGCCTAATGCTATTGCTTCGGTCAAAGATGAGTCAAGATAGCGATGTATAAACTAAATTTCAGTAGTTTATAAACTTTCCTATGATAAATCTTATTTAGTTACGTTGTTCAATTGGGATGGATAAAATTTCGATTGTTGATGATGAATGATA
>JBBMKF010159269.1:0-18777 GCA_037834155.1 Curcuma caesia
TAGAGCTCAATGGCGTAAAAGGATTCATATAGCCGACCCCACTTAGTGGGATAAGGCTTGGTTGTTGTTGTTGTTGTATTATCACTTTATTATTATTATTAATATTATTAATATTAATATTATTAATTTAATTTAATTTAATTGATTCGAGGATAATATAGTAAATGTAAAATTAATTATATTTTATTTAGATAAGTAAGTTGAATTAAATAATATTAAATAATATTTTATATTTTATAATTTTAATTATATGATTAATTGATAATAATCAATAACCGTATGATAACTTCAAACAAATGCATCTTTATTTCTGTGCATGTCTTCGGCGTCGTGGCTTGCGGTTCACGGCCACCAATTCCGATCCCTTCCTCCGGCCACAAGCTTCCTTCCTGGTAAACGCCGCCCTTCCGACTGGAATCCTCCTTTCTGGATGACAGCGACGATGGAGCAGACCCACGCCTCGCCTCCAATCACCGACCGGGTGAACTCCCTTGCTCGTGCCGAAACTAAAGCAGCCATCCACGCGACCTTTACACGCATCTCCAACTCATCGCTTTCGGCGATCGACCTCGCTATATATAAAACTACAGCACATCGGAATCCATCGTCGATGCTTCGGCCTTTCAATTGTTTGATATATCGATCAAAAATCAGATGGCTACCGAGAAGAAAACTTCGCCTTCGCCGGTCGTAGTACTCACCGACGGCGGCGGCACTGCAGAAGCTGGCGATGCAATTGTGGTACGTGGAGGAGGAGACAGTACTGGTCGACCACGGCTGCGGCGACGACGGGCGCCGGCTGCGGCAGTGAAGGCGGAGGAGAAGGAGGAGGAGGAGGAGGACATCAACGAGGTGGCGGAGGCGTTCATCAAGCGTTTCAGGGAGCAGCTCCAGCTGCAGCGGCTCCAGTCGATCGAGAACTACAACCAGATGCTCGCAAGAGGCGTCTGATTATTAATTGTTCTTCTATGGTTAATCAGTGCTTGAAAATTAATCTTTAATAGTAATTTACAATTATGTTTGAATTAATTAATTTAATATGCTTTTATGTGTGTTGAAGCCAACATCATATGGGATTTAGATAAAATTATTCTTCCTGATTTATTTTGATGGTCGGTGGAAAATTTCCGTGGGACAGGATCAGCCACTCCCAGGGATTGAGTCCATGAGACTGACTGAGATTATTATTTTTTTAATAAAATTATTATATATATTTTTTATTTTTTTCAAATATCAAATTTGAGGGTAAAGTGGCAATTTTAAAAGTAACGAGAGGCGTTTCGGAAAACATCAAAGTTATAGTGGTAAAATGAAAATTTCTCATAGTATTAATCGGAATTCTCTAGGCGTTGAATCCGTGCGGGGCTTCATCATCGTGCGTGAAATCTCTCCCCACCCGCCGTCGTCTCCGTCTCCTTCCTTCCTCCTCTTTCGCCCTTTCTCTCGCCCTTTCCCCCTGATTCAGGCGGATCTCTGCCGCTCCAGCCCTCCCGCTCCGGGAGCGGAAGGCCTTCCCGATCGCAGCTTTGCGCGTAAAGGTAGATCTATAGCACACGCTATCGCATCTCTATTCTCGATCTATTTTTTATTCTAGGGTTCCACCGATCGGTTCGGAGGCCCGATATCTGATCGAATCTGGCCATGGATGGGAACAAGGATGAGGCTCTCAAGTGCCTCCGGATCGGGAGGGATGCCTTGGAGGCGGGGGACCGCGCCCGTGCCCTAAAATTCCTCTCCAAGGCTCGCCGTCTTGACCCCACGCTGCCAGTCGAGGGCCTTCTGTCCGACGCCGAAGCGCCAGTTGATGGCGAGTCTGAAGGTCCCGATGATTCTGATGCGTCGTCGAACGCCACCCCCCAGCGTGATCGGCCACCCTCCGGTGGTGCTTCTTCTCGTGCTGGTGCCTCGGCGGCTTCTTCTAAGGCTAAGAATTGCTCTGATGGGTCTGGTTCGGCCCGAGAGTACACGGAGGAGCAAGTTACGGTTATCCGGCAGATCAAAAAGCAAAAGGATTACTATCAGATACTGGGGCTTGAAAGGGATTGCACCGTGGAAGACATTAAGAAATCCTATAGGAAACTATCTTTGAAGGTCCATCCTGACAAGAATCAGGCGCCTGGTGCGGAAGAAGCCTTCAAGGCAGTCTCTAAGGCCTTCCAGTGTCTTAGCAACGAGGAGAGTAGGAAAAGGTATGATCTGTCTGGTTCTGATGAACCTGCATTAGCACGGCCTGCTGCACACCGTAGGAATCATGGGTTTAATGGGTTCTATGATGAGGACTTCGATGCTGATGAGATCTTTAGGAATTTCTTCTACGGGGGAGGGCCTCCAGTCGCTACTTCTTTTGGCACTTTTCAATTTAGAACTGGCGGTATGGGTAGGCCGAGTGCTCATGAGATGCATGGTTCTTTCAATCCTAACCTTCGGATGCTGATACAAATTTTGCCTATCCTTGTTCTGCTCCTGCTGAACTTCCTTCCATCAAATGAGCCCGTCTATACACTCAACCGAAATTACCCTTATCAGCATAAGCTCGAGACATCTAGGGGCGTGAAGTACTTTGTCAAATCTGTGAATTTTGAAGAAGAATATCCTTATCAGAGTCAAAAACGTACTGCTTTGGAAGAACAGGTAGAGAGTGACTATGTTTCGATTCTTACACAGAACTGCCGCGTTGAATTACAGAGACGACAATGGGGTCTGTCTTACCAGTCACCACACTGTGACATGCTTCAGAAGTTTCAGACAACAGCCTGATGCCATTAATTCAAGGTAGTCCCGCAATCATCTTTGCAGTTTTTGCAACAGTAATTTCAGCTACCTTTGAAAGTTTAAGATATTTCATTTGTTAGCTCTACTTTCTTTCTTAATATATCTTTTATATTTGTTAATAGGTCTAGCTTTAGGTATCTACAGATGCAGATCTTAGTTGGGGAGTTAGGAAACAATACATACAACAAAGTTGAATGGTAATATCACCAAATATATGGGTATGAAAATTATTAGAAGTATTAGATTAATGAGGTTATTGATCTTGGGGGTTTAGATGGAAATGTCTTGGTGTGTTCTATAATCCACCAATTTTGTCCTGCTTCAATCTCCCTCTCATATTTAGAAGAATAAATAAGAGGGTAGTCCTTACCTTATCTCTCTGTTGTGGAAGGATCTCCCTTTTGTAGAAGTAAATTAACCATACTTCTCTTTCATGTCTATATAACCTATGAAATTTCACAGACTTTTCACCTTTCATATAACATATTTCTTCACTACATTACTTTTCTAGGGAGAATCTTGTTGCAAGTTAAGCTTACATGGAATATGACAATAGTCATGTTTAATTATTTGAGATGTTTTTTTTAAGAAAAAAATTGGTATTTTTTATTAGATTTTGGCATCGCCATGATATTTTAATGTCATGCCAATTTCCTATTTAGTAGATTCACCTTTTACCAATTTAAATCAACTCATGTTGGTTGTTACTAAGATGAGGACAATTAATATGGGCATTTGGATTGGTATCAGGAGGCACTAAAAAGTATCTTCATTTGCAATCAATTAGATCTATAGTCCAAATAGATGATAAAATTAGATACTTGGTTATGTTGTTATCAACATATTAAAGGATGTAAATTAGCTGAGTTGAGCTTGACTATGCTGCTTATTTATCTTATCAAGCTTGCATATTAAAAATCCTGTCAAACTCGAGCCAAACTTGACCGTTTTAATCAAACTCAATAAGAAATTACTATATTTATAATTTAGTTTAAACATTGATATAACAAATGGAACAAATTATTTTCTCATTTTGATACATTAAAATAATATAAAATATAAATTTACAAGATATTCATCATATGCTTATATATTTGAATATAAAATATAAAGATTAAGATCATAATCAACTTTATACGAGTTAATAAACAAGTTCATTCATAAATTGTTCACGAATTTTGTTCATGACCATTAACGAGTCACTAGTGTTCAAATTTGATTGTTTTATTTATTTTTTAAATATTGAATGAGCATAAATGAGCTCTTATTGAGCCAATTTCCTATCTTCTTCACGAACATCCTTTTCATTATTTTCAAAGACATTATATTACTGGACATAAAGATTACTTGTACAATTAGAAAGTACGTGCATATATGACTTATTGTTTTTAAGGTTCTATAATTCACTAATCTTGATGGCATCCTCTCCTAGAAAATGGGATTTATGCACACCATTTCCACCATAAAATAATTATACTATCAAGAGAGTTGCAATTTGTCTTTTTCCCATTGTGTAAACTTGAATCTGCTAGAATTCATTAGTGTATTTTGAAAATGTTAATTGATGGCCAATTCAACAATAATGCCATTTAACACATAAGCATGGGTCTTACATCTCAGTAAAATAAATGTTTACTTGTAATGATAATTTTGACTGACATTAAACCTTATATATTATTTCAATCCAAGAGATAAGTTTGCTAATGCCCATTTCTATATTATTTGGAAAATGGCTCACTTGATCACTTTGACCAACTTTTGTTGTCTTTTATCTCCTAGTTGAATTATTTGTATTTCTAATCCTGTGTTTTCTTGTCTAGTTGAAACCGAATTATTGGGTTTGAATAACGTTTGTTTTACCCACACAACCATGAACTACAATTCACATCATTTTTATTCATCTTTTCTTTGTTCCATCACCTCATTTTGTGATGTAAAAAATCCTCAAGTTCATTATCTAAATGCATGACACTTCCCATACACCTTTTTAAGTACCCAGTGTCTATATGTCTAGCGCACAGCCTTTTCATTTGGCTTTCTCAAGGTGTTTTCCCCCAGCATAAAACTCAACATGGCCATCCAAGATTTCAATAAAAATATGTACTTTCTTACTCCTGTCTAGTGTGATAGTGTCAATTTCTTTGTTTTTGTTCATTATTTTGGTATTCTTTAAGATTATATCTGTTTGTTTATTAGCCAGAGACTGACATCTGAATTGAATTTTAAGCTAAAGTTTTCAAATGTGTGGAAAGGATGCTTTTGGTGGTAGCATTTGGCCACCTCTGCTCAAAAGATGCTCCTCTTTTTACCCCATGGTTGTCAATATCACTGACATTTCAATCGAAATTTCAGTGATGTGTGGGATGAAGGTTTTGGTCAATGGGCGCATTTGGTCGCCTAAGCTCAAAAATTGTTCCCTTTTTGTCAGTACTATGGTTGTAAATATCGGTATCACCCATTGAGTTCTTTGAGTTTAGAGTATTTCAATCTAATCTGTGAAACTTGATTCAATCTGAAGTGTTTGCCAGAAACCATCATCATGTGATCCACACTCAACTAATTGAGTTCTAGATCTGATTGTTATTTGAATCCATGTGTCTGGAGTTGAATGCTCATAATTAGACAGTTCTGAGCATGTAGTCAGTTGTATCGATCAACTATAGTCAGTTGTATCGATTCCCATAAGCCTCAGCATCCACAGTCATCCTTTTCCAGATAGGACTGTCTTTTTATTACACGCCGCGAACAATTTCTTTCAGACAACTATTGCTTTTATCCCATCTTGTTTTGCTTTTATCATTTGTGATAGCTTCTTTCTTGCAGGTTTACCTGGGTTTTTTAAAGGTTACATAACTCGACAACATTTCGTTAAGACACCGACTACGTGACCGATCCCTTGTGTCCTGATTTTGAAGCCTACAATCTAAATATGGTGGGAATTGTCGACGATTCAGATATCATTTTGATTAGATGTATCTTTAAAACCTACGGACTATTAATTTTTACAGAGTTTATTGTATAGAAATCTTCAATAGCCACCAGTATGATGGAATCAATCTGTTTGCTCAACATAATAAATGTATTCAGATTTCTCCCAACCTGAAAGTTACTTTGCCATAAACCTGTGGTTGTTTGTAAACCATGTCAGGGTATGGGCTTTGTGTGTGTCATGTTTCTTGGTTTTTCTGTTCTATTACATGCATTTTCCCCCCTTCCTTTTTTTTTCTCCAAATAAACAGGAGATGGAGCAACTAACAGTCGACCAGCCGCATGGGTCATGAAAGATTTATGTGTTTTATGATCGGCATGCTGGGAAATCCTAAAAATAAAGCCAAAATGGTTATTGAGCTTGCCATGAAAGATTTTTTAAATTAAATTTGTGAGGTATGTGCCAACTATATGAAATTTAAAAATAATAGAACAAATCAAACTAAACAATTAGTTAATTAGCAATCCAGATTACTTGAGAATGGTCTTTCTGGACTGCAAGTGGCTAGGGATTGCTGAAGAACCTGCGATATTTCATACGACATTAGAGAACTATGACAGGCATCAGCATAGGAAACACTGCAATACACCATTACAAAACTATCCAGTTCCAACCTAGAATCTTTCCAGAATTGTTTTTATTCCTCATAGTATATCGATACAATCAAGGCTCTGTAAAAATTTGAAACTGTTAGAAGGCAGATATACATGACTGAAGACTAAAAAGGAAGGGAAAAAAATGTAAGGGGAGGATTAATCCCCAATTTCTAACTTGAGAAACCAGTAAATTTTGGAATTGCATTGTCGCATTGTTGGAACCTGTATGTTATTCATGTATGTTGCATTGTTGGAAGTAAGGGCTACTGTAATCAAGGAACCTGGTCCAATATCTTTTGTATTTTGGAATTGCAATGTCCAGCCATGGCTTCATATTCCCGTTATAGTGGACCACGGCTGCCCTCTCAATCTCTGCCATTTCTACGTCAGATTCACGACCGAGTCCAGGAACATGCCACTGCCGATCCAGGGCCACAGTGTGGTTGTAGAAGAGTAGCTGACCCAGAGGAAGAGTTCCTGCACTCCATAGCTTCCTACTTTTGCCCTGAATTGTGAATGAACGGATGAGCAAATTTCTCAATAGATGTTCTTGAAGAAATTGCCATGATGGTGGTAAGAAAATCACAAATGAAGTTAAGAAGAATAAAGAATTAGAGAACTTGATCTGTGTGACTTACAAGCTGCACCCACTTTTGGTAAATTCCTGTTAAACCTTGTCTTCGCCACTCCTGCAGATCAAACATGTTCATCCCAAATCCCCAAACACATGCCTTGGCATCAAAAGCTTTGGCTATAATAGGATCTGAAAAGTTGACAAGCATTTCCAATTTATGTGATGGCATGCCTTCCTTGCAAGTGTTCACTGCACCATTTACTTTCCCTTTCATATCAACAGCCCACAATTCTCTAAGATCTCTTTGGACAACTACATCATGGTCCAAAAGCAAAATCTTATTCAAGGAGGGGAAGATATCTGGCAAGAAAAAACGAAGGTGGTTCAGCAGCGAAGTGTATCTTGGATCAGCATAAGATGGCTGCATAAACATGACACTGAAGCCAGCAGGTAGGAATTGAAAATCGTCCAAGCTTTGTATGTCAACAGCGGCTCCGCCACTTGGATTTGATAGAAACCACATGATCATTGCTGGAAAATTAATCGAATCGGTTACCACATGAAAAACAATTTTCTCTGGTTCCTGCAAAAGAAGTTAACAATAAATGTTTCCAGCAAGTGTCATAAGGCATCAGTCGTAGAATAATCTAGTTGGCATACAGCAACTCAATACATGATTGATTAATTGCCTACTTTGTGCGTCAGAAACTACATGAAATGACATCCTGGAAATGGATTTGAGTCAACCTCAAGTTAATAACTTCCCTGCTTTTCCTTTATCTGAGCAATTTGAGAATGTTAGGTCATGCAGACCAGTTTTAACCCACAAAAAACTCATGAACTTGATCAATTATTGATAGAAGTGTATTATTGCCTTGTAGTATTGTTTTGAAAGACTAAGCAAGTGATTAATTGTAGTAAAATATATTTATAGATTGAGTTTCAATGGTAACTTAAACTGAGTTAGAGCTTTGATAAGCTTCTGGCCTGAGGTTGACCTTGTTTCTTAGTTACTAACAAGCATAGGCTGAGTTGAGAGTAGGCTTGGTGAAATTTGAATGAGGTAAACATGAGCTTGAACATAAGAGTTGAATCAAGCTTGAAAAATTCTAAACCTAGATGGAAATCAGCTCATTCACATTGCCTCGAAAATCTTTCTTTACTTTAATAAATTGTAAACATTTAATTAACACATAAGATACAATGAAATTGATCAGTGAAATCCAAAAAGACATTGTCTGTATGTACAACTTTTCTAGAATCACTAACCACCATGATGATTCACATTGCAAATAACTAAACGTTTCATAAAAGTGCAAGCACTTATTAATGGAACATATCACTTTCTTGAGCGAAGACTCCTAAATCAACAAATGCAGAAGTTTTTGTTTAAACTTATGCATGTTAACACAATGGCGAAAGATATACAAACAGAGAATAGAATACTTACTTTGGCAGTGGTTATTGTGGAGTTCACAGCTACAGCACAAGCCACTACATTGTCAGAGAAAATAGCAAAATGATAGAGATCAGAGTTGTGCACTTTATCAATGTTAGGCAACTCTCGATCTTTGGGCTTTAGTGCAAAAAAATCAGTAGTGAGACGCATGGATAGGCAGTGAAGACCCTTTGGGAATGTTCTGGCAGCAACATGAACAAGATATGAAGCTTGATTCTGCTGAGCCCTAACCTGTTCTTCAGCATTGTATAACTGGGCACGTAACTTTGATGCTAGCGCAAAGCAATCATGATAAGCCTTACCAGCTTTGGACAACATGCTATTCATGGCTTTCATTTTCTGCAAATGACTGGAAAAAAGTGTTATCAGTCAAAAATGATGTCTACACTGCACCAAAACATCTCTTCCCTAAAAAGTTGTTTGGAAAGAGAAATATTTCCGTTTGTAAGAATGTTGAGTGAAAATTTTCTCTTCAAGGAGAATAGCATACCTCCTGGATAGGTCTGAATCGTAGTTAGCTTGATCTAGAATTCTTTGTATGTCTTTTATCCTAAGCTTTAGCTGCCGTAACAAGCGAGATTTACTATTTGGTGAAGAAAACTGCAAATATGTTTTGGCCATAATTATCTGATCCTTCATTTCCTTCAACTTATTTGTTGTTGATGGATGAGAGTGGAAACGAGTCATGGATAGCCCACTGGTATCTCCTTGGTACTTATCCTATGTTAATATTGCAGCAGCCATCATGTTTATGTCTATAAAATCATTTCTTCATAAGAAAACAAACAATCAATCTCAGATTTAGCATTTCATGTAGCTCATGTAGCAATACTTATCCAATGTTTCTCATGACCTGGTTGAAATTTATTATGCATCTTATCTAATGGGTTTGATGTGTAAGTGGCATTATGATGTTGTCGGTTGTTTAGTAGGGAGAGATATCTTGTTTAATTGTAAAGAACTGTAAGCAGGATTATTCAAGGCAAATAATGGAAAAGGAAATGTAAGGAAGTTTAATCATAATTAAGTCACTTTATTCCTTTTTCTCAAAGTTCCTGTATATCTCTTGGTGCAGTTCTCTTCAATTGCCTCCCAAATTTTGAGTTTCATTTGACATGGGCATTACAACACAAAAAGTTATGAACCTTAGAGTTACATGACTAAGGAGGTTTTTATCTGCTTATACGCATGATAACTTTTCTGTGAAATAGAAGGTAAAAAAAACAATCAAGTTGTTGGTTGGTTCTCATCTCAAACAGGGAAGACAATGCAGTAACTCTCCTGGTGCTAAAGAAGAAGTACCTCTCTACCATCAGAAAGTGATCTATGATTAGTCCGAATCCGTCCATCAACTGCATCGCCTGAACCAAGACCATTTATTCCCAAAAAAAAATGAAAAGGGAAGGAAATCAAACACACATCGTACCAATCTACCAATATATGCAGGATACACTTAAATAATGTGAAGGGAACCAAGGTTTATTTACCATGGATGGATTGATTTTTATTGGGAGCACTCCACATAACTTCTGGAACCTCATCCTTGAATACAACGCCTTCAGGCTGCTTCTCTCCTCCAGCTTCCTGAAACCAAAAGATGGAAAATCACTTAAAATTGACCCACATCGACTTCGTCATCAATCAATTAACAAAGGATCCAAATGCTGAAACATCCAAAGAGGAAAACCTGCGCTAGCGCATTGAGTCTAATGCCATCAGAAGCTTTCCCCTGAAATTTCTTACAAACGTCAGAAGAACACTCTGAAAAACAACACAGATCCCGAAGAGAAATCGAAAGAAACAATGCAAGTGGATCATACAGAATACGGATTCTTCACTATCCGCGTGCCCTCCTTGTCAAACTCCCTCCTCCCTACAAGGTGCAACACAAATCCCACAAAATGTCAACTACATCCATTGTAGAAAGAGCGAATCTATCGATCCAATTTCATAAACTGAACGACTGGACTACCGATGAAGAAGTAGACATCGGCGGCGGGGACTCGACGGAAGAGGAGGAGCGGCGCGAGGAAGGAGGAGGCCAGGAGGGCGAGCAGGACGACCTTGAGCCTCGGGCGGCGCGGCGGAGGCATGGCGGCGGATCAAGGGCGGCCGGCGCTGGGGATGGAACAGGAGATCGGCATTGTCCTCGGCGTCGTGGGGGATCTCTAGTCGTCGAAAGCGGCAGGTGGCGAAGAGTGGCGTCGTGTGCTTCATGTCTCGAGGACGCGAATAATTTGAGCACTTAATTAATTTCCATTTTCTGGCCGCATCGGGTTTTTTATGCGGCACGTGACCGCCATTTTTTTTAGCTTAGTTAATTTTGCATCACTTTGACCCGATTTGTGGTTTTGTGCGACTCGTCGAACCATTTTTAATATTAAAAATAAATTGTTTATGTGAGAAAATTAATATAAAAAATGTTTTTAGAATTATTCTTTTAGCAATTTAAATTTAATTTATAAAGTAATTTTAAAAAATGGATTGAAATTCACGCGTCTATGAGCACTTCGATGCATAGAAATTAATTTATACTTGTGTTGCACGCATAGAAACTTAAAAATCAGAAAAAAAAATTCCATAAGTTATTCATCAACCACCTTCATATATATGATTATTTAATGAAAATTTATAGTTTTTATTAATATCATGTTTATTTAAAAATTGAGGTTTCTTTCTTACTCACAACCTTGTCACTCGTTCATTCCTTGTTAACCCACAAAGGAGAGCAATAGTAGGGGTGGATCGTAGATGATGCTCGACATTTGACTATTGTCGATAGACAAACATCGAAGAATCATGTGGACGAGGGTTCGGTGTAGGTCTACATTGAGGAAACTTGAAAGGGATGCTCGGAGAAGAGAAGAAGGTGTGGCTCATAGATAGATTTGAAGAATTAGGTTAATGAGTACAAAAGATGCATGTGCATGGAAGTGAGGGTTGTCTCCTTCACTTGCTTGTCAATGCGTGTAGTTGACAATTTAGCTTTTAAGTAGAAAGGTATGATCTATTAATGGAGGAGGAGGTTAAACAATTACTAGCATTGCTTAATCTTATCTAGTCATGTGCTCTCTAATCATCTAGTCACCCAACTAGCTAGAGATATCGAAAGGATTAGAGATACTAAATCACAATACAAAGTGATCTTAGATTTGAACTTGTTTATTGTTTATGGTCTACTATTCTCCCATACTCTATTTATTGTTTAACAATGTATGTTCATGATTATCAAGCTGAGCTAATATGCTCAAATTTGTTCGTTTAATTTAATAAATTATTTAACCTTGTGCATCCTTAGTGTTTAATTCGTTTACAGTACTCTTACAGGAATCAAAAGTTACCTAGAAATTGATATTTAAAAAATATTTTGAAATTGAAGAAAATGGCAGGTTTGACTATGTATTTAAGTCAATTGATACGGTCGTTAAAACCTGCCATTTTTTGATAGATTTACTTTCCTCCAGCCAAAACCATTGAATTCCCCTTTCTGTTGGATTTTGATCCTCTCAGATTCTCTGCATCTGTCTCTATAAATTCCATTTCAATCTCCTCGTCTCTTCCCGCATTCAAAGCAGAGGCCATCATCTTGATTCTTGAACTCAAAAGAAGAAGAAGAAGAAGAAATGGAGAAACAGAGAGACGGTGGCTTCAAGGCAACCGCGGCGGTGGATGGCCGGAGAATTGAGGTGGTGTGCACCAAGCCGCAGTGGTGCAGCCCCAAATGGAGTTGCACTTCTCTTTCCGAGGTTAAGTATCGGACTTAGCTCGTAAATACCTTTACATGATCAAGATGGTAACTGGTGCCACTGAATTAACAGGATGGGAAATCTAACAAAGTCTCATCATCTCTGTCATCGTTGCCGTTGCCGCCATCGCCGTTCTTCTCTGGATCTCCGCCGCCGCGGGTCTCAAACCCATTGACACACGATTCCTGTTTCCACGGCCAGATGCGGCTTCCACATCCAGTGGTTTCTGCTGCTCCTGGCTCAGCCTCTGCCTTTACAAGAATTGAGGGTTTTGATTGCCTCAATCATGGTCACAGAGATGTTTTTCTTTTTGGCTGAACGAAACTGCCAATTTTCCAGCAATCACTCCAGATGAAGAATATTGATGAGCATCTTCACATCGAATTCAAAATATGTTTGTTGCATGTCATGATATAATGCCTATCTCTCATTTCCATCCCTAATTTCACCTGTAAGTTCTTGGAAACATGCAAGGTGGGCACAAACTAAGCAATTTTCTTTCAGTCCTCAGACTGGTTCCAACGACGAAAACATAGCTCTAAAGACTAATCGAGTTCCAAAAATCGTAAAACATGCAACAAGTCTTGATGGGTCAATCATCATCATCATCATCATCATCATCATCTATTGAGAAAAGTAGCTTAGTAATTGCAAAAAGAAAAAGAAAAAAGGGAATCATATTAACTGGATGACCACCAAAGCAGTTCAAAATCCTACATGACCAAAAAACAAACAAATGCACACCATCTAACCCTTGGTATGTTGTTCAGGGGGTTTGACAGACCTTGGATCATCTTCGGCCTGGTTTTCAGGTGAGGTAGTAGTTGGCTGTTGTTGCTGCCCTCCATTTTCACTCGGGTCGGGATGAAAGTTAATGGGGAATTTTGTCACGCGAGGCTTGTCAGCCAAGATGTTCCGCTGAACTCTGTCAATTAAAATCCGTGGAGGTGGTTCCTCCCGATGTTGCTCGTCGTCATAGTCATTGTTCACATAGTAGCCTACTCTGATGAATTCCTGCCCCACATAAGAGCACGTCAACAGTAGCACAGTAACACCAATTATGTCTTCTTCACGGATCTTGGTTGGATCAGGGGGATCTGCCTGAAAGTTAGAAACAGGAGCATGTCACTCTCTGAAATCATGTCTAGGGCCATTTGAGAATCATGTATTCAGTTGAAATTGCCTGGAAAATGAAGCGATAATTCCCAACATTGACAGGGCCAACAAGGACACTTTCAAGGAGTTGGTCATAAGTCTCGTCTTCTGCTGATCCGACATATATAAGTTTCCACTCCAAATCTAGAGGGAAAATTGATAGAACATATCAGCACTAATCATAAGAATTTAAAAACAAATTCTTTGTTAGGATCCATAGAATAAACACAATAACTTCTGAAATGCCTCCCACTTGTAGCATATCTAATGTCAAGTTCAAACTTCAAAGTAACAATAAATTTGCTATTCGCGTCATTAGGGAAACTGATTGACAAAAAAACAGAGAATGCCTTGTGAACATGAGTAAACAAATTCTTCAGTGCCATGGTGTTCAACCCCAAATCCATTATTGACATTAAAGTTGACAACTTGCAGATGGAAACAAAACTTGACTATTGTTACTTGTTGAATGGCTTAATTCAATTACAACAACACTGAAACTCAGATATGGTTCATTAACAACAATTATCTTTGCATTCATCCATTCAACAGCTAAACTCAATGTAGAATTTAATCAGCATGTGGATGGTATTCTGTTAATAGGAAAAAGGTATCTAGGTTCTAGTTCTTTTATAACCATGTTTACTATTTACCATTGAGACATCTGTCAAGGAAATAAGAATCTTGCAGAAAGGTAATGAAAGGTTGTTTTAGACAGTGGGTGATCAATCCACTTCCTAGCATCCAGGTATAGGTGAGCAGGGATCTAATCAATTGATATTAAAATAAGTTAGTAATAATTAATAAGCGAAAAATACATAACAATAACAAAATATTTCATATTTTACATTGCAACCACGAAAATAAAAAAAACAAACATAAAATTCAATAATTCGTAATCATAAACACAAATTATATTAAAAGAAACATAGTTGGTTTATAATAATTGTCATGCTTAAATATCAAAATATAGATAAGATAATTAATTCCAAATGATCCAAAAACATTTAAAAAAATCCTTAGACCCACTTGGATCACTTGGGCTGTCACAATGAAGTGTTTTGGTTATTCTTATCATATTTTTCTATAAGATATTTATATTTCATTGCCTATATAGTTTTTTTATGTCTTTTTATTTCATTTTCTATATAAGTTTATTTATGGTATATTTTAAAATTTAAAGTGGGTAGTGTTACTTATTAAGTTTCAAGAGGACCATATGTTTCTAACGCACAAACAAAATCCTTAATGATCGTCAGTTGTCAACTGTCTTCTACAGCAAATGTTCATCTATCTCACACACAAACATAAAGCAGAAGATGCATACTTGTTTCTTTGCATTTGGTGCTTCATTTCAAGGCTGAATAGATTAAAACCCACAGTGATACGAAGCACAAGATGACAAGGCATAAAAAATGAATGACTTTTCTTACCATTAAAAAACTGTGCCAATCCATCTACCTATCTATCCTTTTATCCACCTCTATCTTTGTCTCTATTTATCTATCTACACATAAAAGTATGGGTATGAGACTGAGTGTATATAAGTATACACTATAGGTACTTGAGATAAAATTGATTAATCAATTTAGTCACTTCACAATCCACTAATTCATTTCAAAGTGATAAAGCTATGGCCTATTACAACTAGTCTGTCACCAGTTTAACTTGTAAAACACAAAATGAGAACAGTGATATTTTAATCATTTTCATTTCAACAAGGGTTTCTTGAAGTAGCTATATCTGAAAATGTATATCATTCAAGATTTATCAGGATTAAGCAGTTTGCTTTCCTAAGAAAAGCTCCAGCTCCAATCACCCATAGTGCAAATGGATGTTGTTGGCAGCGGTATTCAATTGATTTGGGTACAAGAAGAAACAGATTTCAATCTAGTTACATGTGCAAATTAACTAACATTGATTATAGGTTAAAATGATATATTCAACACGTGAAGTGAAGTAATAAAACTAAGAACTTGCAAGTCACAAAAACTAATCCATTTATTTAGGACACTAGACTCTCATCCTTATCTTCATCAACAAAGATTAAGGAAAATGGTAAGTGAATGAATTGTATATGGAAGCACCGACAAGATGCCTCCAATGAAATAAAGTACTCATATTTATATTTTTCTTGTATTTGATCAAACTTTTGTAGCCATAATTAGTAAGATGCTACATATAACTCACAATACAACCTCAAGCACTGACGCCAATTAGTCCATTGCTTTTGCAAGTCAATTCACACTCAAAACTTCAGTGTGAAGAAACATATTTCAGGAGGATCCTCAGTGGCCTGAATGATTGACGCTTGATTTCCCAAAAGTATATCCATCCTCAGAAGGCCATGTAAATCTACTCACTCCTTGTAATGCACCATCCACACGAAAATTGATTGGACGCATTATGGAGATTATTCTGTTAGGTGATTAGTGCTTGCAAGTTTTCACCTCACAGACTTATGCAAAGGCAAACATAAGCCTTCATAATAGTTCATAGTTATATTGTGAGTTTTTTTATGAAAATTGCTGTATAAAGTACAATATTTATGATAATCATATTAGGTTTACTTTATGAATCGAAAGAAATCTAAATTTTTTGTCTGGGAAAGAAAAAAATTAACCAGGCATATAGGATCTCAACTTCATATGTAAAATTTTTTCCAGATCATACAATTTATGACTGGACATAGGATTAGCTAATGAGAGTACCAATCTAAAGATTATCAATACAAAAAAGGGATTTTACATGACATACAACTACCATTCTGAAGGCAGCATTTTCACTATACTATAGTCAGCACACATCCATGTAGTGCATGATGTCATTATTCAAAACGCCCCTCTACAAAATAGTATATTAAAAAATTCTTCAGTTGTCCCATCTACATTTTCATTTGCTTATGTTGTGCTTTTTTTTTAGTTCCTTCTGGACATCCAACATGCATTCCCAATTGTTTCAACACTAGTAGACATGCCAAATTATCACAGAGTACATTACCTCATTATGTTTTCTTATGAATCATAAACGCTTCTTCTCCCTTTCTGTCTATTCCACTTCGATATTTTGCATTCAAAGATCCACCATTTGAGCAGGAACACCATTAATGTATCCCACTAAAATCTCTTCTCAAAACCCTAAACCACTTTCACTTTGATTCCAGAACAAGCACAAAGAACAACACCAGACAAAAGGAGACATGGGCATTTCAAATCCATGAAGAAACATGGCAGTGAAACAAAAAAAAACATTTAAAAAAAGATAACTTCATTTCATCAAGAAGTCACATCATCAACCAAGGGAAAACAAAAACAAAAAAAGAAGAAGAGCATACCATCTTCCAGAGGAACCAAACACTCGTACGAGATCTCGAACTGGAACGGGCTGAGGAACGCCGTGGGATTGTCCAGCACCGTAACATTGGTTATGTTCACCGCACTCATGGTCGCAAAACGGGAGGAATCCGGGCAGCACCGATACCGACCAAGATAAAGGATCGGAACAAAACCCTAAAAGCGAAAAAGGGCCATCAATCCGCTCCGGCAGTGATAGCGCCAGAAAACCCTAGTCTTGAACCAGTGGCTAAACGAAGATGGACAAGAAGCGGGAAGCAAGAAAGAGGAAAGAAACCGAAAGGACTTTTTCGAGTTTGTGGTTCGATCGCTGGGACCGATTTGGTCCGAGATTGACCTCCTTAGTCCTTCCTTCCCCAGAGGCAGTAACATCACGCGACTGAAAGGAAAATAAACAAATGTAAATAAATATATTAAAAAAACAAAATTTGGCTATTACGCCCTCCTCTTTTACGGAATAGCTGAAAAAGGAACAAAGCTTTTAGTTATTTTATAATGGACAAAAATTAAAAAATCAAAAAGACACTCCATCAAATATTTTATCTTTATAATACTCTTATTTTTCTATAAGAAAATGGAATATTAATTTAAATTCTTGTGCTCTTCTACAATTCTACTGTGTCATAACTAATTCAGTTATATCCTAAGACTATAATACTCTTACTCTATAGTTGTTGTAGTAACTATTCATAACTACTATAATATTATTTTTTATTTTTATCTTTATTATACTTAATATAAAAAAAATACTAATCCCAGTAGTCACATCTCTGGGGGTGGTCGGTCCGGTCCCACGGAAGTTTCCCACCGACCATCAGGGTTATTATACTTAATATAAACTCTTATATATAGGTGAATAGAGAATTTTAGATTTGACAGGAAGGGGCAAAAATAACTATTTAGGGTGCATGTTAAATGATGAAAATAATTATTATACATTGTAATACATATTTATCTTTAAAAAATTTTGGGAGGGCATTAAAAATTTGTAATATGATCAGCCCAGTCCCCATGTAAATCCGCCACTACTCTTGTAGCTATTTAAGTAGCTTTTGAATTTAATTAATTTAAAATAATTTTGATAAAATTTAAATAATTTTATATAAGTTGATAAAGAATATTTTAGTATAATAATAATTAATACTTAGAATTTATGATTGATTTTAGGATTTTAGAATTTAAGATTTAGAATTTAGATTTGAAAAAGAAGAAGATGATTGTTAACCGGTTAACTCCAAAACTAACCTAAAAAAACAGTTACGCTTATTTTTGTTTAGACTTTTTTTAGATAAATAAAAATGTGGAGAACAAAATAAGAGTACAATAATCTGATTTAACAGTGGTTCATGTGTGATATCATAATACACTTTTAAGCATCCATACATATGAATTTACACACTTCTGAAAATCTTCTCACTGTTTCTAACCCTCCATTTAAATTCTATTTAAACTGTTTTTGTTTAGTCATTATTGCTACATATTTAGCTTCTTCAAAATTTAAAAAATGATGAAACTCCTTCAATCCTCTGGCCATTTGAGTATCAGACTATAAGTACCTTCTTGCACATAATTTAGAGACACGGACTGTGAGAAACGCTTGGGGTGAACGCAATCATTTCCAGTTTGTAAAAGAGATTTTACAAATGCACAGTGATTCTCTCAGCCAGTCAGCCACACTTTCTTTTCCCAGGCGATTCTGCAAATAAAGGGACACTTCCAATTAGTGAAAACTGGTGTAAAATCTTTACTTTCAATCTCGTTATAAATCAAACCATCAAATTCATTCAACTGATCAACCAATCTGACTAAAAGTGATCAACACACCTTTTTTATGTCACTGATTCAATTCTAAAATACATCATCCATCTCGCAGCAGCTGGCAGTCTGTGAACTTGAACCCTGTATCCGAGAGCTCTTAAACAGCAATAGCAGGCTGTTCTTCTTCTCCACTGCTCATCGGATGAGATTAAAACCGCCAAATGGTGCAGTGGACTTGGCAGAAGGTTTTGGTGCTTCAGGAGATCCAAATACATTCCAAAATCTTAGAGTTTCATCGCCAGCTGCCGATGCAACAGTGCAGCCATCTGGACTCTGTAATTTAGTTATGAACAATTAGAAACAGTATATTAACAA
>JBBMKF010159481.1:0-18775 GCA_037834155.1 Curcuma caesia
ACAAGGTGCGCCCTCGGGGAAGTCGAGCTACCGATGACGACGACGGGTGGGGAGCGTGATAACGGGAAGGTAGGTGTTCTTTTATTGCTGCGATTAACTTTTTGCCCCCACAAATAATCGAGATTAGCAATCTAATGGTAAAGTTACAATGAACCCCTCCTTAGTTTATAAAATTCGATTTAGAAACAAGGTCTCTCTTGTTTCATCGAGGTATGACTTCTAGATGTTACATTAGGACATCTCCAATAAGAGATATTTGATGGGATATTTAAAAAAATATCTTCATGTATTAGAGGGGATATTTGAGAGGTGATTAGAAATCACCGGGCAAAAGGTTTTGTCAGATGATTTCAATTATTTTATTATAAAAAATATTTAATAATTAAAATTAAATAAAAGAAAGATATTAGATTAGATGAGATAAATAGGTGAGACAGTGATAATAGGTGGGATATAGTTAAATAAATAATATTATTAAATTAATTTTATTTAAAATTAAATTAAAAAATTATAAATTATAAATAATTTTATTTAAATATAAATTAATAAAATAAATATGGGACTTATAAATATTTAGTTATGATATCTAATTATGATATTTGAAAGTGAGATAGTGATAATAGGTGGGACCCATAAATATTTGATTTGTGGTATATTTGATTATGAAAGTTGAGATATTTGAAAAAAAAGATATTTGATTGATGACGTGGACGTGGAGACTACAAATATTTGAATGAAATATTTGATGGCATTGTTGATGCCCTTATAGATTTGAATAGTGCAGCCAACTTGCAGCTCAGATAGGATTGAGAGGGCTGTTTGAGTGCTTAAACTAAGTGGATGTTACATGCTAGAAGATACATAAGGCCTAACTGTTTATTTCTGATTGGATGTGATAATTTGGGAATTATGAAGAAGTGGAGTTTATGTTGGGTACTCATCTACTATTTGCTTGCTATTAGGTACTATCTAGGTAAGCTTGTAGAGAGTGTAGGTTCCTTGTTTTGAATGTTTTGGCATGCCATGGTGGAAGACCACATGTGCTAAATTCACTATAATTTTTTTCTTCTGAGATGTGAAGTATCTTGGTTACATGTAACTTTAATACAACTCTTTGGCAAATTTAGCATTTTATGCTACCATGCATTGTTTGCATACTTCTTGGATGAGTACTTTGTTATTTAGACTGAAATTTTTTTCTTTCACACACACTGACATTGAAAATGCACATTTTTTCTGCCTTATTTGATTAGTCGTCCTTTAACATTTATTGTGCTAGTAACGTTGTGAAGAATTTCGATTAAATGGGGTATTCTACAGTAGTACTTTGATAAATATTGTTTGAACGATTTTATTTGGTGGTCTTTATTAGGTGGGATTGAATGATCATATGGATGTTGTCTCTTATAAATGATGCAATATTGTGTTGACTGATGAATGACACATATATGGGTACTACAGATCAGGGCTATAAAAGGTCCAAGTGATCGTTAAAACTTTTATTGGGGAGATTCATTCTACCAAACAGTTTTCCACATGCTTTCTCCTTGGTTAACATGGATGAAATTTCAAATGTCATTGTTTCCACTGAAAGTTATGCTGGAAGGACCGGGAGAATGGAAAATCAATGTGTAACTTGCCCATCATTATATCATTTCACCATGCCCTTTCAATGGCCTATATTAAATGCAAGCGACCTTAATTTGTGAAATTCATTTTGGTCTAATATAACTTCATCTTTTTTCCTTAATTTTCTCCACGTAGTTTGTTTGCCGTTTAATTGTACAATGCCCTTTAGGTTGTTGTAAGGATGGATTAAGCATGTTGAAATGCCAAAGTGAGTTCATCCTTGCTACTAATTGCCCCCATTTTGAGGTATTTATGACTTATGACAGTAGACGAAGAAATATGTATTTATATTAGGCAGTATTTTAAAATCCACCTAAGACTACCACTAGAATGCTGCAAGAAGGGCTATAGACTGATAGCCATGCTCACACAATCTCTTTAGATTAAACATTCTTTAGATTAAACATAAGTGCCTGTACCACAAGAGTTGTATATTATCTTCACCAAGACACCCAGCTAGGGGAATTTTTTTGATATTATTTTTCATCTTTGTTGGAATTTTTGGGATTGGCCTACACGAAACCCACAATTGGCATGTTGTTCAAGCTGCTTTCCTTTAACATTTGTCCCGTCCTTGGCAAGCAGGACCACACATCTTTTTTGGAAACCAAATTCAAGGCATCTTTATGCAATTTGCCCCTCTAGCTGTGTAGCTTTGACCCTGAAATTGAGAGAATCTTTGACACTCACCAAATTCAAAGCATCCTTAATGTTTATTTTCCTTTAGTTGTGATATATTTCTTAATTGCACAATTTTGGCCCTTGTTTATCTCACTCTTTAAGCCCTTGTGTAGCACCTTTGACATTGTTGTTATAACTAACTTTGTTTGGTAGATGACCTCAACTGTATTTTTTTTCTCATGGATTCCAATTTCATATTTACCACATCATTAGTTTGCTTAATTTTCCCAACCTTAGTTGTTTCATCGATAGATGGAACTAGTTCCTCCTTTAAAAGTTAAAAAATGTAAGGTGATTGTTGCATATTGAGTAAAAAGCTTTAAGCAATGACAACACATCAATTTGGTGTTATATAATAAACTTAAATTAAATCAAATAACCGAAGCCATTTAAGAGTAATTGCAAACTAGTGCTGGTCCACCTTTTGGTTTGTTAATACAACATGACTTTAGTCTCTTAGGATCTGTGCGAATTAGAGGAGGTGAATAACTCTTCTCACGTCAATGAATATATGCAACTGAAACTTGAAACAAATCGACGCACAATGCAAACACAGACGGTTTACTTGGTTCACCGTCTCCTAAGGCGGATACGTCCATGGCCTAGTCTTAACGAACTATCACCATTATCCTTCTCCTTCTTGGACACATTCTGGAGGCGGATAAGTCTCTTATAATATGTTTTTTACGCAAGCAACACAAACACAAAAGAAAGATACAAATAGAAATTAGCATGGTAAATAAAATACGTTACAACAATGAATCTTGCTTTTGATCACTATTAGTTGCTTTGGAATGCCTCTTGTTGATTTGAAAATGCACTAGCACTTCGTTCTTAAACCTCAATTTCAAAGTTTAGAGTCCATCGATTGATCGATCGATACACCCTATCAATTGACTGATACTTCTGTTTCAACCTTACCAATGTTGTATTCTTATCTTGCCGAGTATCTGATTGACCTCAACTTACTAAGACTTCCCTTCCTCAGCATCTTGGTCGACCTTGTCCTGCTCAAGTTTTCCGTTGCCTAGCATTCGATTAAGTTTGACCTTGCCAGGATTTCATCGTTCTCACCTAACATCCGGTCATTCATGACTTGTTATGACTTGCATCAACATACCAAGTGTTCGATCATCCATAATCCAATTGGACTTTGTTTCTCATGCAAATGTTTGATCCTCCCTGACCCATTTGGATTTTCGTTATTTCTAATCATCAAGTGTCCGGTCAACCATGACTCACTTGAACTTTCCTATCTCCGATCACCAAGTGTGTGCAAGCATGACCCACTTGGAGTTTCCTCTTTTCACCTCCTTATTGGACTTTTGACCGCTAGGTGTTCGGTCAATCGTGACCCACTTGAATTTTTTCCTTGTTAAGTATTCGGTCAACCTTGATCTACTTGACTTTTACTCAACCAATTAACATATTGATCAACTGCTAAGTACCCAATCAACCTTGGCCTACTTGACATCCAACAAAAATATTGATTAAACATCGAAACCTAACTCGAGTCAACTCGAGCTTGGTTAATTTGGCTAATGTTGACCAGAGGTCAATTGCACAAATATAGTCATGGATTCAAATACCGTGTTGTGTTGTATTGGTTGATATAGGTGGAATTTTCTATTGCACTGGCATGGTGTCGTGATGAAGCTATGACCTTGCGGTGTCCTTTGCAAGGTCGCGTAGTCATAGAGGCAATTGCAACCTCGCGGCATCCACCGAGAGGTTGCGGCTGCCTTTGTTTTTAAATATAAATTATTATTTTTTATTTTTTATTTTTATTCTTCTTTAAATTTATTTATTTATTTAGTATTTTTCATTTCTAATCGTTAATTTAAATTCCTTTCCTTATTAATTTTTTTCTCCTTGATTATTTTTTTTCCCTCCATTGTTATTTTTTTCTCATTAATTTATCTACAAGGGTAAATAGAGAGGGAAGAAACCTCTTTACCTTTTTTAATAATGGTTAATTTTTCTACAAGGGTAAATAGAGAGGGAAGAAACCTCTTTACCTTTTTAACAATGGTTAATTTTTTCCCTCTATCTATCCATGAAAAAAATCTCTCTTAAAGGAAGGAGTAAAATAAGAAATGAAGTAAGTATTGTTGTTGATAATTCGCTAAATGATGAAGTAGTAGGAGTAGTTAGAAAGGGGATAGGATTATAACCCTCAAGATAATAGTGACGAAAGAAACTATTAATATAATTAACATATATGCACCTCAAGTAGCATTAAATGAACACACCAAATTTATATTTTGGAATAACCTAGATAATGTATTACAAAATATTTCGCCAACTGAAATAATTTTAATAGGAGATCTAAATGGACTTATAGGAGTGAAAAATGAGGAATATGATAGGGTGCATGAGGGTTATGGGTTTGGAACAAGAAATGAAGAAGGAAAAACTATATTGGATTTTGTGATATCATTTGATCTTATATTAACTAATATATTTTTTAAGAAAAGAGAAGACCATTTAGTCACATTCACAAGTGAAAATAATAAATTGCAAATTAACTTTCTTATGGTTAGGAAGAAGGATAGAAAGATTTGGAATGATTGCAAGGTTATTCCTAAAGAAAACTTAACTATCTAACATAGGTTAGTAGTGTTGGATATACACCTCAAGTATAGTATTAATAGAAGGAAAAGATGCACGACTTTTAGAATTAAGTGGTGGAAGTTAAAGGATGAAAAATAAAACATATTTAAGGAGATGGTAGGAGTACAAATGTTAGGAAAGATTGCAAGGTCATTCCTAGAGAAACATATTTGTAAAGATTGCAAGATCATCCATAGAAAAAACTTAATTACCCAACACAGGTTAGTAGTGTTGGATTACGTCTCAAGCATATTATTAGCAGAAGGAAAATATGCATGACTTCTAGAATTAAGTGATGGAAGTTAAAGGATGAGAAACAAAATATATTTAAGGAGATGATAGGGGTATAAGTATTAGGAGAAATATATGGCGACTTGAATATGACATGGGATAAGATGGTATTAAAGTTGAAAATAGTAGCTAGGAATGTACTTAGTGAGTCGAAGGGATGTGCCCCACTAAGTAAAGAATCTTGATGGTAGAATAAGAAAGTATAAGAGAAAGTGACAGAAAAACAAAGAGTCTATAATGTATATACTTGTAACAACGAGGAAACTTAAAAAAAATATAGTAATCAAGAAAGAGGCCAAGAAAGCAGTGAATGAAGCTAAGAATGAAATTTTTGAATATTTATATCAAAAATTAGATACAAAAGAAAGGGAAAAAGACATTTACAGAATAATTAAAGAGAGAGAGAGGAAGACAAGAGATCTTATTCAAATAAGATGTATTAAAGATGAATGTAATAAGATATTAGTTTAGATTTATAAGGCATGTGAAGGCATGGAGAGTTGCCTCAATTTTGAAACTAGTGTAGCTTTGTGCATGGAATATACTCTCATTTGTTGTATGAACCATTTTCTTTTTAGTTTGACTTGTGGTGTTTGTGAACATGCTTTATTGCTTTTGTCCTCTCCCTAGAGATGTTAAATTTGTTGGCCTCTTCTGTTGGATAATATTTTAAAGGCTATTATAGCTCTTGCTATGTTCACCATTTGATATTTCCAAGGGGGCAAAAGAGTTGTTCCACCACAAGACATGAAAATATGTTTTGGACAGTCATCATCAGTGCAAAATGTTCTGTCATATACTCTTTAATAGGTGTTCCTTTTCAGTTGTCACAAGTTCCTACTAGAAAAACAGTCTTAATTCTAGGGCAAGAACTAAGCCTTCAATCCCGTCTTAGAAAGAAATCTTTGTACAGTGACAAGTCCACAAGGAAAAATATGGTAGCATCTATTAGATTTATTTTGAACAAATTTTCTGACTCTTTTGTACTGTCCTTGTAGCACAATAACTTTAGTGCCTTCATGCATATTGAATGGTGATAATTGCCTTGCTCATGTCCATGGGGCATCCTGCAAGAAACTTCACCTTTGCTGCCAAGATTCCTATCTGCCTCTGCAGATTCTCCATAACTGCATTTATTGTCTTTTGACTTCCTGGCCTCAGTTAGGAAATTTCAGTTCTGTGATGGATGCTACATGGAATTTTTCTTGTAAAGTTGTATCATGGATTTTGTGTGATCAATTTTGGCAGTGGTGTGGTAATGGGTGCATGATAGATTGTTTGTGGTTTGCAAACTATATTGAAGCAGGCTCTTCCATGCTCTAGCTGATGAATCCTATCCTCGTATGCCTTGCTATGGACAAGGATTGTGTACTATAGATCAGTACCAATGAGGGGGAGGGAGAGGATAAGAGAAATAGGAGATCAGGAAGAGATGGCGATAGAAGTGCCTTGCTCACCATTATAAATTGTTGGAGGTTGCTCAACAATGGACCTCGACAATAATGTTGAATTCTAGTTCTGACAATTAACATTGTAATTTGCTTGATTTCTTATATCTTATTCCACGATTGCAAATTGAGTTCAACTTCATGCAAGGGGATACCACAGCTTGACAAGGTCTGGTTCGATTGCCTCTATGTCTCAGTAGTTGGTTGGATGGATGGATGGATTAAATTGGAGAGAGATGAGATTTGACTCATGTATTATATACACACTGTTGCATCTCAATAGTGTATCTTGCCTCTATTATATCTTATCAGTTTCATCACAGTCACCGCGTAATATGTAACCCTTATCTCTCCCTTTTATGTTTCTAACAAAGTATATTTTTCCAAGAAAAGGTCAAGGCAAAAAGGCAGTAGTATTTCATGAGAATGGAAATTAAAGATGGTCATCGTCTTTAGTGTTTGGTTGCTTGATATGTTGTTGGTATTTGTTTCTTTGTTTTGTGGAGGACAACCATAAGTTGCTCCAAATACTAATGTGTTCTGACAGTATTTTTTTTTTTGTTTTGCTAGAAATTTCTACATTATAGACATGGCATTTGTGTTTAGGGAAGTTTGAAAAGCTTAGAATCTACATTTATTCGGATTTGTTTGTTGAGCTGATGATTGGGTCCACCAAATCAATGTGTTAGCTCTCTTATTTGAATTGATTTCCTAGATAATGTATTTCAATTTGAAAGAGTTGCTGCTGATGGTGGAATGTCATTGGTTGGGTCTCACATTTTGCTTAGATGATGAACTACTATTAATTTGTTCAGGCCATGATTGGGTATCAAATTAATGGATGGTTGTCCCATGGATTGGCTCTTGATAGTAGCATTGCTTTTTGCCCCAGTGATCATCAGGAGAAGGCATGGGGTCAACCAATAAACACTTGCGGAAGTGTACTAGTTAGTTGCTATGTGCTTCTCAAGCATGACCAACAACATAGGCTCCACATCTTCACTGAAGAAAATGAGAACTGAGAATTGTTTCATTTGACTTAATTTTAGTTATATTAAAAAACAATCCTATAACAAGTTGATCCCCCATAAACCAATAAATGCTTGTGCAAGAGTTAGACCAATTTTATAGGATTTAGGAAAAAGCTATATAACATGTTTAGAATAATAATATCAAGTTTAATTAATTCCAAATACAATTCTTCTCTTTATCCTATTCTAATAACATATGGGTTTTTTTTAATCTTAACAAGTCCAAAGATCTTGTTTCACCTCCTCTATTTACAGTTGCTGTTATTCTCACCTCAGTCTTATTTCATATGTCATGTCCTTGACTGATTATATTATCGTGATATTTGATGTTTGATTTACTTCATCAATATACAATAATTTTTACCTATGAAGTGTTCATTATTATACTTCTGTTTCCAACATTCTGAACTCAATGAGATGATTAATGTTCATTCACTATCTACCAATTCAAGAGGACTTTTTTTTGTTTATCCCTAGGCAGATAAATTTTGTGGACTTCTAAATGTTGCAATAGGCTGTTCTACCAGATAAGCAAGTTCATTATCCTAACAATTTATGTTTTGGATGTATAACTAATCAGGTTGTGTTACATTATAACTTGAATGCAAAGCAAATTTTTGTCACTCCAGCTTCTTCCACACTTTCTTAAACATATTACCTTGAAGTATTTAGCGCTGCATTGAGGTTATACTTTTGAATGCATAATTCTCATACTTGTATCCATACGTTTTCAGCTCTTCAATTCCTGATCGCTAATGTTATATCTGAATTGCTGCTTGTCTTTGCATTTATATTTTGCTGTCTTTTTCTTCATCCAGAATGTTGCCCTACTTACGAAGTTGACTCAGGAGAAGAATGTTGCTGTTGAACAGAACAAGAAACTTAGACAAGAACTGGTAAGGCTTCAAATGGTTAACAACACCCCTGGATTCTTTCTCCTGTTAAATTGCATCTTTTATCATATGACATTCTGTGTTGCAAGGTGATAATTTCACTATAATCATGAAGCCAGTAGTCGCAGCTCTTTAAGATCTCTTAAACCATTTTTTTTATTATTGTTTTCACTAGAGCTTTCTGCAGCCTCTCTTTACCTTCATACCTTTAGCTCTAATCAAAAGTTGAACCATAAAATCTTTGGCCATTTTTGAAACAGAGGATCACATCACATTCTTGCAATTTTTTTTCTATAACAAGGCACATGCAATTTTTGAATACATGAACATTGCCTGTATGTTCATGCAAAGCTGATATGAGCAGCCTCATTCCGGCAAGCAAAGTGCTTGTGTAAAAGGAAAAAAGGGAAGTTGCTAACTTGTCTTTGCTCGATCTATGCAGGAACTTGTGAGGCAAGAAGCGAGCATGACACAAGGTGGCTTCTCGTTGATGTTTGTGATAATTATTGCCTTGCTTGGAGTTGTCCTGGGCTACATGTTCAAGAAGTGACTACTGCTTGCAGCCCTTTTTGAACACATTGGTTTGACCAATTACTTGCGTTGGGTACTCACTCATGGATTCTGTTTGTAGTTCTTTCGCGGCCACTCCGTTTGTGAAACTTTGGATGTGTGTAGTCTGAGAACTAGGTATCCTTTCCCATTTTAATTCGTAACATAGAAATAACATTGGCGTTCACATGGATAATTTAGTTGTGATAGCATAGAAATAACATTGGCGTTCACCTGGATAATTTCCTTGTGATAGTGTTACTTCCATTAATCGACAAGACATTTACTAGCACAAACGATTCATCATTCTTTTATTGAAAACCACAGCCGTTGAGGTGTTTCTTGTTATTGAAATTGTCCTTGAAACTGCTGCTAGTTTTTTTCTACAATGCATGCTGTTGGATGCATATGTATCTAAAATTCAATTGTGATTGATATGTATTCACAAGCAATCATTTTTGTTATCTTGTAAAGGCAGTAGTATATCAAGGGAATGTACAATCTCTCTGTTGCCATTGTATTTGTGTTAGCTCAAGCCACTGATGATTTCGATACAAAGGTAGGTCAACCTTGTACTTACACTCATTTTCAGTTTTTCTCTTAATGTCATAGAAAATGTATTGAAAACGTTATTGGCCATCATATTCTTTTTATTATAAAGAACATTTACACTTGATTTGTCTTGTGCTTCCTTTCTAAGTCTTGGCTGCATATATCATCAAAAGCTTTATTCAATATCTTCAAAATAGTTACATCTTTGAACTATTCAATCACAAAAGCCTTGGATCTTCCAATGCAATATGAGCATGGTTGAAGATACTCTGATTTCTTTCTTTGGATTATGTGATAGGGTAATCAGTATTAACATTGACTAATGACTGAACCAAGTATGCATAAACTCAATCCAATGCTTTAAATTGAAGTGTTTCAATGCTAGACTATTAGTAGGGTATGGTATAATATACAAATTGCACCTCTAGGCATGCCAAATTATATATTTAACAATCTTTTTGACATAATTTATGAAGTGTTATATTATCTGATACATTATATTGTGTTTCCATTGTGACCTACATCTTGTTATACTTGGAATGACTATAATCTCTCTTAGTGATTAGCCCATGCATTAATATTGTGATATTTATGACTTAGATTCCTTAATGATTTGATTCTATTTTAGTTGGCTCAAATACCACATGCTCATGATTTGTTTTACTTTTACTACTTGAAACTAAACATTTTGTCAACACTTGAGTAAAAAAAAATTTAATCTCAAGATACTAAAACAAGAAAACATACTAATAGTCCAAAAGTCAATTTCCAAATCATCCAATGGATAATTTAGAATTCAAGATCAAGTAGAATAATATTATGATTTTAGTTAAATAGATACTATTCATTTCCACCAAAGATAACTCAAACATACTATGCATTTTATATGAGTTTTGTATTAATTGTATATGTATGTAGTAATCACATTGTAGGTAACTCAAAGATAATAAAAACCAACTGAATTTGATAGGTTTCATCAAGTTTGTTTTTAGATATTCAAATTATAGTTTTCAAGTTGATTCTATTCTTGGCATCATAAAATTACAAATAGAATTTTGTGAGTGGGGTGACATACTTAATCTTTATTATGTGTTTATTCAAACTTATCAAGTTCTATCAAATCTTATTGAAATTGTAATACATATTTTTTTCTTAAAAGTTCATGCATTTTAGTAGATAAGCATTAGGATAATTTATGAGAACTTAGAGTTCTTTGATTTATCTACTTTGTATTCCCACACAGTCATATTTGTTACATTTAGAAAATATTAGATGGATATCACAAACATAATATAATATTCTTAATAAAATTGACTAGCACTATATTCCATATAAATAGATCAAATCAATGATGAAATTAATTTTCGTAACATAGTTGCTGTGTATGATAATTTTTAAAACTAAATGGAGCACCATCATAACTAGATGTCTCTATTTTGAAAACCCTTATTTAACATTCTAATAATGCTCTAGAAAGCCCCAAACACCAACACATAATAAAAACAAAATAAAGTTTATTTAATTGCAAAAAATACAATTATTGAAGAAAGTGTAACTCATAACTTGTTCCATATATTTTTATTTGATTTGAATATCATCGAATTCATTTTTCTTGTCATACTTAGTTAAGAAGGATAAAAAGTATTCAAATGAAATGGAAAAAAGGAAAATATTAAAACTTGTATGATATGTCAAAATGGATGATGAATTATGATGGAGATTAAAATAAAAATTTTTGAAAGTTGACATGATATTCCATGTCTTGTTACTTTTCAATGATCACCTATATATTCTTCACTTTTTGCCTCTAGTAAGTAATTAAGATCTTGTTCAAAGAGCTTGAAGCCTTGTTATGGAGGCCTTTTAAAAGTACATGCCATGTTGGCAAAGCTTGTCTTGTGCAACATTTTAAAGGATGATGATGAGGAGAACAAAATCTTTAACACCTTGCTCTTGATGGTTAACTTAACTATAATTACTTTTATTATTGGTAGGTTTAGAGAATTTTATTTGTCTTTAATTTATTAATATCTATGAAATATGAGATCCTAAAATCACCTTAGCATGAATCAACCAAGGCTTTTGGCCTAGATTTCCTAGGCAATAAGGATTCAAGTTTTATTCAAGGCATATTACACTTGAAGAGTTTGAACAAAAATTATGATATTGGGTTGTTTGTTAAGATCCATCTGTAGTTTCCGATTTAGTTGGTGGTAAATAGAAAATTTCTGTGGGATCGAGCTGATCACTTTAAGATTAATCAGAACTTAAGAGTTAGATATCTAGATGAAAAAAAAGAACTTTTGATGTTTGTAAGCCAGGAATCATGTTCTTCCACTCAAGGTGAGTCGCTATGCACTAGCAATGTAAAGTTCATATGCTTTTAACTTATTGTAATCATTGTGCTCGTGGGACCAAATCAAGTGATTCTTTTTCGATGTAAAATTGCAAGAATATGATTCCCCACATAATGTATACACATGATGGTGAATTATAGGCCAAAGGTTTTTATTGAAGCTAGGAGTTTCAATGTGAATCCAAAAATTAAAGAAAGAAACAAAGAAAGTCAAAATTGATAAGATAGATGAAAAAAAAAATCTTAACCTAATACTTAACAAAGTACGAACCTTAGGTATAAGAGGTAGAAGATGCCACAATTTGGGACTTTAGTTGATAAATCTGAAAATGTCACACAGGAATATCTTGATAAATTCTAAATTAAAAAGAACTAGGTTTTAGATTAAAAAGTAAACAAAAATTATGTGTGGCCGCCATCCCTTTTATTTATAATTATAGAATGATCTCAAAATCTTAAAAGATTAAAAAGAAGTCCATTTAGAAAAGACCTAGATAGACTCATCTTAAATCACTACTACAACTCAATAAAGATAGAAATTAAACTCACATATCAAAATTGTCCTCATTACATGAAAATGAGACTTGAGTGACTAATTAAACTCAACTTAAGTTTAAATTATGTTAACTAAGTTTTCAAATCTACTTCAATTGTAGGTTTGACTTTAACATTTGAATTAACTCATTAAGTGTTTCTTTTATCTTTTTAACCTTAGTCTTTATAATTGAGTCTCCATTAATACGTAATGGATCATTAAAAAGATCTAAAATCGGATGCTCATTTCTTTTCATGGCCTTAGCTTGATCCCTATCATTAACTTGTCGGGCCGTAACTTGTTTTTCATCTTTCATCCGCCAAGAACCTATCGAAGATGATTTTTTACCAAATGAATTTAAAAACTAAAACATAGCAAGTGACTAATCAATTTAACTTTCAGGTTTTAGACTTCCACTCACTCAATATGCACAAATTTGTGGTGGTGTAGTCGTGGGGACCTAACTATAGATAAGAAACTAAAGGCACCTCGATCCAAGTTAATCATCCTCCACAATCCACCTTATCTCAAAATAAACAAACCGCCCTAGGAAAGAAGAAAGTGAGCAAACTAAGGAGTCAATTGTAAAACTCTTCTACATATGGCCATGAAATGGACATCATGTAACACCTCGCGAAGCATTGATTGACGGAAGAGTTAAAATGGAACCATGGGGAATTGACCACCATCCATATGAATGCTTAGCTTGCATAAGAGAAGAAATCATGGTCAAGGAACAAAGTCACTCCATCCAATCCAAGCATGAAAGGGACATGGGCAATGATGGGAGTTGACTCACTTTAACAAGAAAGAAATAATGAGAGAAGGGAAACAAAAGAGAGGAAAGTGAAGTTGACAAGATGTGGTTTGAGCTCCTCTTCCTTTAGAAATTACCCCATGAAAATAATCTTCTAAGCTCATGGGACCAAGCTTTCACTAGCAACATACATACAATATACATCACCTCTATTAGCTCCACCATCACCAAATTGTGGTGGTGCAAGTGCCAAGGAGGCTCCACCCTCCATACCATGAGTTCTACTCAACACCAACTTGATTTCTGATATTTGTTAGTGTTATTCGCATGTGTGGGAAAGGAAGGGAAGCTAGCGTTGGCTTTACGCGGCTTTATTGGGTTATCGAAGAGTTGAGTAGGTGAGGAGAAGAGTAAAGGAAGGAAGGCATCTACAAAAGGAGGGATGCAAAAGTGTGTGTTCGAGTCATCGAGAAGACTTTAAATTTCAAATAAGGAAGCTATTTAGGTAGAATTTCATAGATTTCATGTATTGCACCTTGTAGGGCAATTGAATGTTTGGACTTTCGATCGGTCAAGGACAACGACCTTATCAATTTTGAGGCTCATTTGCCCAAGTAGTCTATACAACTGTGTGAGACCCATCTGATTAGGAAGTCCAATTGCATGAGAGGCGATGGAAACAATCACAAGTGGAGTGGTCTTGTTCAATTTGGCCTCTTCTTCCCTCTCATTTGATTGTGCCTCCTCTTGTGTTATAAGCTCTCTTTCCTTTAAAGGAAGAGACTCTTAATGCTCCATCCTAAATCATTCTATCACAAGTCGCTTTCTTCTTGAATCCTCTTCCTCTCTTCGTTTGTACCTCTAGATACTTCAAAGGCATTCATATTTTAAAATTTGAAGTGCTCCTATTTTGAGAGATGAAACTACTAAAAAATGACTAATACACAAAGGTATATCAACTATCCAAAGAGTTGTATCAATTACTCGGAGGAGTGCATTATTTTGACTACTTGAAAAGGTGTCTTTAGCTAATTGCAATAGTGAATCGACAAATTGTTCTAACCAATATTGCCAACTTGTCATTCTGTCATGCTAAGTTATCGAAAAAAACCCATGAACTCACCATCCAAAAGAGACAAAGATGAAAGAAAGACCGACTAGGGGAATTTAATAGATGGTTAAAGTTAACTTATAGCTAAAGAGTAAATTTAAACAATTACTAGTGGAAGTGGAATTAAATAATTAATAGTAGAATTTAAACATAAATTACTGGTTGAAATAAAGTAAATGAGGACAATGTTGATAAATATGTTTAATATTTTGAGACACAGATTGTTAACCGGTTATAGACGATTAAAAAGCTACGTAAATAAGAGATATAGAGAGACAAAGTTCTCAATGGAGAATTATGTTTTTCTCTGTGTATTCTCTATTAAAGGCGTAAAGATATAAGGAAGTTAACTTTTAAATTCATTAAATCCTTTTATATTGTTGAGCGGGTGGACTTAATAGCATACAAACTTACTTTACTACTTTCACTAGTAGGCGTTCATTATGTGTTTGTTATACCACCAATATTGCATAGGTATGTTCAAGACTCATCATATGTGATAGAGAGCTTGATAGCACCATTCATTTAATTTAGAGGCCACTTATGAAGAGCTTCCAATTCATATCTTGGACCACGAGGAGCACCGACTACGAAAGATGAATGTGCCTCTTGTGAAGATTGGTCGACAATATCACATCGACCAAGAGGTGATGTAGAGCCCAATTCCCTCACCTTTTCTTGCTTTAGGCAAGTAGCTAAATTTGGAGAACCAAGTTTCATTTCAAAGGGTATAAGATGTTATATTATTTGTTATTTATTTTTTAAAAAAAAAATTAAAGACTAGTTATAATTTCTAAAAGTAGTGGGCTTCTTTACAAATTTGACACCATTCTTCTTTCCTTACAACAAACAAAACCCCTATGCCCTTACAAACCTTTCTTCCTCTGCTTGAACACAATGTTGTCCCCCATACACCTACCTACTCCCCGATTATCACTACCACTATTGCAATAGTCGAGGAGGCGATCACACATGATTGTTGTCGTTGTTGTAGGGCACGAAGCTCTCTCCTTTGGTTGTTAAACAAAGTCCTTCCCCAAGGTTATCGTCATCATCGCCATAGCCAACAAATACTAATACTATAGAGAAGCATCCCTCTTGGCTACTTTCATCAATAAGTTTCCTATATGATTGCACACACCTCTTCGTGTTGGGTCTAAGCGTCAAGTTATAGATTATAGCTATCCTAAAATAAATGTTAACTAATGATACACAATTGTTCCTCGGTAATCAATGGAGTGGTCTCCTTTCCTTCTTACCTTTACAGTTTGTTTGGGAGGAGGTGAGGGAAGGGGAGAGAAAGGTAAGGAAGGGGAAAAAAAATTTTTATCCTTGTTTGGGATGGAGTGAGTTAAGGAGAGGAAGGGAAGAGAAGGGTAAGCTTTCCCCTTGCATGCCCATGAATCGGCATAATTCCTTACATCCCAAATCGGGGTGTAAGGAAGAGGAAGGAAAATTTATAAAAAATTTATTCCAATTATATCTCTATGTTAAAATATTAATTATTAAAATAACTTATCTATTAGATTTTTTTACCGTCGCTCTTCATCACATAACGCAACCGTCACAGGATCTCATCGCTCGCACTCCTCAACGTCGACCTTCATCATAAATTTCTACGAAGATAAAATTCAAGAAAATATATTTTTATAAAAATATATGTAAAAATATTGATTTATTCTTTGTCGTATCAAAATGTACAGATTCTGTATTCCGTATATTTATTATATATATATTAATTTTTTTATTTATTTAAGATTAATTTTTGTTGGTCTTATAAGTTATATATTTTTTTCACATATAGATTTATTTTAAAAATAAGGGTATTTTTGTAATTTTATATATTTAACCTTCATTCTCTTTCCTTTCTTCTCAAGCAAGGTAACACATGTTACGTTAATGAATCTTCCCTTCCTCCCAAACAAGATGAACATAAATACTTTCCTTTCCCTTCCTTCCCTTTCCCTTCCTTTCCCTTCCTTCCCTTCCTTTCCTTCTCTTCCCTTTCCGTTAATGAACCTTCTCTCACCCCATCCAAACAGGCCATAACTCGCAACCTGCCTTGAGTTGGATTGGATTGGATTGAAAATTTCTCATCTTGTTAAGTTGGTGGATTGGTCCAATCCGCCCCACCATATAATGGGTTTCTAACAAGTTGGGTCACTCTATCATGTCAATCAAACCTTTCAAAAATTGAGTCATAGTTTAGATTTGGATCTCTTTAGACTCATTCTCGATGAACTCCTCTCTTCATCGTAAGTTTAACTCAAAATCAAGTGAATGTCGAGGATCTCTTTAGCCTCATTCTCGATGAATTCCTCTCTTTCGAATCAAAATCAAATGATACATCTACATAATCTAATTATCATCAATCAATATGACTAAATTGAATATCAATATCGAAACAACAACAAAACCAAAAGGCTAACTTGAATTCAAAGTCCATGCCATTGTCCCACGATATTATGGTTGAATATACCCGTAACACAGCGAAAGGTCTTCTATAAGAGATTGAGCGACAACCATAGTCTCGTCTCAACAAGGAGAGGAGAAGAAGAAGAGAAGTTCAATAATTCAACGTCATGCCCCTGAATGAATATTAACTTTCTTTTCTTATACGAGTCCAATCCTACTGGGACCATTTTCATATTGTCACATATTAGTTCACCAAGTGGAGAGTTAATTCTTCACGACTTTTCTATATATACATTTAAAGTATTTTTTAGTTAGTTTTATAAAAAAAATATTTTTAAAATATTTAATAGTATTTTTAATGATAATTAATATTAATTTTTAAATTGAATAGTTGATAAAGAGGTTATGAAAAGGATCGAGTTATATTACTTACCTAGCTTATTATAGTCCATCGATCGATCAATAGACTCGGCAACTAATTCTAAAAAAAATTTGAATATGCGAAAAGTATAATGACCTAACTTTAGTTCGATTGTTAATTTTTTTCTTCTCCCCCCTTTGCATTGATGTATTATTTAAATGTACACCTAAAAATACCTAATACTTGCATTTATATATAATTTTATTATCATTATTATTTTGGATTAAAGTGTGATCTGATAAGGAAGCATTAGCTCAAAGACACGATAATAATGGTGGGATTTAAAGAACCATTAGCGATAATATTATAGTACATTACCCTAATTGTATTCTACATGTTAAAATATGTGTCGATGAGGGTCGAGAATAGTGACTATTTTGAAGGTGGAGGTGGAAGTTTAGAGAAAAATTATAAAGAAAATAAGATACGAGAAATTTTCTCGACAAACGAAGAGAAACTATTATCTCTAGGTTTTACGGAAAAAAATAATTTGATTCGGTAACAAAAGATAATGCCTAAAATAACTAATAGGGCGTGTAAATAGACTAAAATCCTAAACTTGTAAAAGATGAAAATATCCTTGAATCTTAAAATAAAAAATTACTAAAAATAGTAATAAAAATGATCAGAGCCTCCGAAAGGTCATAAATGATATTTTTTGGATCCGAAACGACTAGCTTATTACAATGTCCATTTTGTGTGTAGAATGTCTCGTTCTAAATGAGTTTCAATTTGACAGATAAAACGTCTCATTCTAATATCCGAGTTAAAAGTCATAGTCTATTAAAACTCGACCCTGTATCATAAAGCAACCTCCTATTTTAAACATATTTGGCAATGTCAACCCGAGTGTGATCTAACAAAAAAAGAAAGATCCGCCTCTTCAACGGCCCTCTTAGAGCCACTCTCACGGATATGGAGGGAAGTGAATTCAGACACATATGTAGGAGACGCATGATGGGGTGAATGGTAAATCGTGAGTTCCCATAAGATTCACCCTTAGTTGTTACACCAAAATTATCATGCGCGTACCATTTGTGCTATGCCTTGCGGCAACTCGACAGCAATCTAAGGATTGATGAGGAGCTTGTTAATACTCATACGATGATAAAATACCTATCATGGCATTCTTGAGGTGCACTTCATCATGTTCAATTTGTTGGACAATCTTTGCCGAGAGGGCCGAGTGGGCGAGTGTTAAGACGTCGAGTGGTCGAGACTCCGAGTGGCCGACTGGATGATATTGAGGCATGCATTCAACGTAGTTTCTTTAAAACTAATTCGTCTCCTCTTAAGTACTTTCGAAGGTGATGGTCGACTGTTTCCCAGGATACGACAAGACAGGAGAAACGATCAAGCACAAATTGTTCCCGGTGAACTGATTACACCCAAAGGCTATCACCACTGAAGAGGGGAAGCAGAGGAAAGGGAAGCAGCGATTGAGAAAAGAAAAATGACAAATCCTTTTACTCACATCGCTGCATCTTTTATAA
>JBBMKF010159804.1:0-10941 GCA_037834155.1 Curcuma caesia
CATACTAAATGATCAAATATTGATGCAGGCACATATCATTGCTTTGGCTAAATTTTATAATTTTGTTTTATCTCATATTTGATCCAGTGGTTGAAGAAAACACGTCGGAACCCACTGTTTGAAGCACTGGAAAAAATGAAGGAAGGTAATTCACTTTCGTATTAAGAGTGGTTTCATTAAGACAAAAGTTTTTAACTGAATAGGTAGCAAGAAAAATCTGGCATAATCTTGTCCTTGAGTGCTTGCCTTTGCATATTAGTGTTGATTGTTCATCTCACATATTGATATTCTAATTGCAGAATTAATGCTGCTTGGGTTTATATCACTGCTCCTGACAGCCACCTCAAGGAGTATCTCAAAAATTTGTATTAATTCAAAGTTCTATAGTGGAAAATTCTCACCATGTACTAGAGCTGAAGTTGAGGATACAGTAAAAACTGAAAATGGTCCAGCTAAGGATCACAAACTTTTGGGCATTTTTCATCATCTCTCCATTAAAAGTACCTTGTACGAGCACAATCCAAAGACCTGTTCAGAGGCATGTCTTCTAATCCAACAATCTGCTCTGATTATTGTGATTGGTTCATTCTATCTTATATTCTTCTTGCTTGATCCTCACCCTTAGGCGTTTTCCATATTATTTTCCTTCTCTCATACTTCTGTAAATTTTTGTTGCCTAAAGGTGAGCTTTGCATGTCTGACAGGGTCATGAGCCTTTTGTTTCTTATGAAGGCTTGGAACAGCTACACAGATTTATATTTGTCATGGCAATAACTCATGTATCGTACAGCTGCTTAACAATGTTGCTTGCCATTGTAAAGGTTAGTTGATGAGTTCAATTGTCTAACATGATTGCAAACAGGACTTCTACATGTTTGGATTTAGTCGGTGTACTTGGGTTGTAGCTGAATTATATTTGTTTTATCATGTTCATTTCGGTCCAGTTGACCATAGTCTCAGGTTAATGTCACCAGAGACATGTCAACTAAGAGGTAGTGCCAGCAATATTTGGAAAGCATGTACCTTGACATTGCTAAATCAGGAGCTCTTCGATGTTGATCTGAATCTATGCTTATTTGCGGCTATTATGCCATCAAATTCAAATTGGAAAGCAAGGGTAGTGCTAAGTCATACACGAGCATAGAAGACAATATACCACACATGCACTGATCTTTTGTTGAAATTGGTCAAGCATGTTATAATGCTGAAGACAATCTGCTTCGGCATTGACAATTGACATGCTAGTGCAGATTTTTAGCCATCTCTTTGTTTGAGGCCACTTCGTATGCCATCATCTTTGTTATAGATCCAAGACTGTTAAGGGTTCTACATATTTCTGCATTCACCTCAAAGATTGTCACACACTATATAGTAGACTTTCTTTGGATCTCATTATTGTGGTTAATTGTGACCACATTTTGTATTTCGATGTAGTTACAAGCGAAAATAAATTTATACCATTTATAGACAACACAAATTGGTCTTATTGAAATTTGAGTAATTAGTTAGTATTAGTAGAGTGTAACCTTGTTAAAACGTGAATTTGCATTATGTTCTTGCTTTCAGTATTGTGGGCAGAGAGAAATTCTTCCGACTGCTGCTTCTGAGGAACGCTGGTACATTATTAAAAATTAGTAAACCAAGTAGAACAATGAATCTGGAAACTCTCAAATGAAGGTCCAAAGAGTAATGTGTTTGTGCAGACTTTCTCCTACACTACTATCTAGCACCATCTTACAATCTACAAGAACTTGTATTTTAACATTGTTTTGGATTTCGAAATGTTTATGTTCATAACATTATGTTTCAGGTGTGGTAATACATTGGGTAGCAGCAAGAGTACTTGCTTGATGTGTTATCTGTCAATAACTTTCACATTCTTTTTGTTGTCCACATTAATGATCCATATCAATTTTCCTTTTTTGTTCTCTTGCTTAATCTTTCCTATTTCTTATTTCTGATCTAATAAAAAGGGCCTCCAATTTTATGTAAGTCAATTAGTAGTGTTAATGCCCCCAGATGCTTATGAAGTTACAATTCGATTTTCAGAACGAACTATATCTTCGTGTTGCTTATTGTTAATTCTTTGTTTTTCGCATAGATATATTTGTGAAGGAGACTAAATTGTCATTCCTTTGTTATATGCAGATACATACATGGAGAGGCTGGGAAGAAGAAGCTCGTAAAGATCAGTATGATACTTATGGTGGTACGTTTCTTTATACTTTAGTTTGCTGTTCTAAAATAGAAATCTCCATCAGAGCTTCATAAATATAAAAGCTTTAGTTTCTCCTCCATCATTTTCCGACTCATTTCCCTGGGCTCTGTTTCTGAAGATATTCTTTGACACAAATTAGTTACTCGATTCTGTTCTTCTCTAGTTTATTGTAGCTGATCGGTTGCTCTAGTTAATATAAATTGTCCAATTGATTATTCTTAACAGAAATTTAATATATTTAAAGGTTTAGCAACATTTTGACCTTTCCATTTATCTATCTCGAATCATCAATAGTTTTTAATTTCATCTTTCAGCGGAAATAACCAGAGCATTGACAATGAGAAGGCAGTCAAGCTTTATGAAGCCCGACTCGTCAAATTCTTGGAGCAGAAATAGCTTTGTCATTTGGGTGGTAAGTTCCTTAAATCCAAAATTTTGTATGAACTCTTAATACACTAGGAAAAGCATACAAGGATCTCTAGCAACATAAGACTCCTTATCAAAGGTAACACCTAACTTCAGTTTATGGATGATAGGTGTAAATGGTCTTGCCTAAATGATCTTATAGAGCCTAGGAATGTATCTTACTTCTTTTATTAATATCATCCCATCACATTATGCAGACTTGCTTCTTTCGTCAGTTCCGAAAGTCTGTTGTACGGGCTGACTACCTTACCCTTCGTCGGGGTTTTATCTTGGTACGCCAGAAGTTTTAGAGACATTTTTGTATTGATATATTGTTCATTAGTGATGTTGGCTTCTCGAGGTTAAAATTTCAACTTGAATCTATTGGTGCCCATCTGCCCTTTGCTTTTCCTTCTTTTGAAGAGCAATAGTAGATGTACTATGTTCATCAGCATAGTTCCTCATTGGCTTACCTTATCTCTCATGTATGTTTTGCAGAACCACAATCTGACACCAAGATATGATTTTCATAGTTACATGATACGCTCAATGGAAGAAGAGTTTAAACGAATTGTCGGCGTAAGGTCAGATGAATGCTTTAATTTCCTTGAGCATTGTTAGACTATATAGGCCATGATGTTCCGGCCAATACAAAACTCTACTAAATTGTTGATGAAAACTTATATAGCTGATGGTATTGTGAGGATGAGGAGGAAGAGTGGAATGGGGGAGAGGGATAGAATCTGGGGTGTTTGTTAGAATAGGCCATGTTTGGTTTGGCACAGGGGTCATGCTTGGCTCCGACCGATGATGGTTCGACACAACCCAACTTCCTGTTGTGCTTGGCTTGCCGCGGCCTGTTTGACAGCCTACATTTGGGTAGGGATATCAACTACATATAAGTCTACCATGATCTCCAACTTGACCATGTGGGATTGAAGGAGCTGTCCTTTTCCCATATCTAGCCTAGTACCTCGCTTGAACAATTGCAGGTCCCCTACCTCAGTTAATGCATCTAGGTGCCTAGATTAGGGAGTGTGGCAAGCAAAATTCATGTCCCTCGCCGGGCGAATCACATGACAGCATGTTGATCAGCTGCATCATACAAAATCAGCATCATCTCCCTGGCTCAAACCACATCTCGAACTCAAAGTGAGCTTAACTCAGAGCCCCCACTAAGGCGTTGAGCCTGCGAAACGAACGGTCGGTCCTATACCATAGGATATGGAGCAGAGCCTACTACCCGAAAGGGTTGGCCGTGTGGAACCAAAGGAGCTGCTCCATGACTATCACTAGTTAGCCCTTTACCTCGATGAATTGGAGGACGCATGCATCACTTGACACATCTCTTCATTGCCTAGACTAGTACTCAGTGCATCAACATCTCTCATGCATGAAGCATCACCAAATTAAATTTCAATGTCAAATATCGATTGAATATTGCTAGGTTCTCTCATAGCAACTCACAGGCTCTAATTTTCAACTCTTGCAGTGCACAATTGTGGGGTTTTGTCGTTGCCTTTATGCTGTTCAACGTCAATGGTTGACTCTCGTACACTATGATGCTATTATATTCTTCTCTTAAATGCTTGTGTCATCTTGAAATTCTTGTTCTTACAGGATCTAATCTTTATTTCTGGATAGCTATTATTCCTGTTACGGTAGATACTCCACTTCGTCTGTGTTATCAGTGCTCACAAAGTGAAAGAGCGGATGGGATAGATACTTACAGTTTCTTTGTCTGCTCATGAAGCTTGTCCTCTCGGTGGGTGCAAAGCTGCAGCATGTTATTGCAACTCTAGCACTGGAAAGTGCTGGCTTAACTGGATTCGGCGCAAGATTAAAGCCTCGAGACGATCTATTTTGGTTCAAGAAACCAGAGCTTTTATTATCCTTGATCCATTTCATTCTTTTCCAGGTTCGTCTCGTGTTTTCTCATCCTCAGTGGTTTGGTTTGCTTTCGTTGTAATAAAATGGCGAGCGTTTTTGTCGTCTGCAGAATGCCTTCGAGCTTGCTTCTTTCTTCTGGTTCTGGGTACTTACTTTTCTCCAAAACTAGCAATTCATAAGAAGAAAAAAAAACTACTTTTTGAGTTTCAACTCATCATACCTTTTGGCTGTGACTTCCAGTGGCAGTTTGGATACGACTCGTGCTTCATCAAGAACCACTTTCTGGTGTATTGCCGCCTTATCTTGGGGTAACTAACTATCCGACAATGAACTGAATCAGTCTGTCAGAGCCACGAGTCTTCGATGTTCTGATTCAGAGTTTTCTATTATCATTCGCAGATTCGCCGGTCAGTTCCTCTGCAGTTACAGCACATTGCCCTTGTATGCGCTCGTCACACAGGTATCAGAGAATATTTCAAGAAGAAAACTTTGAGGGTAGTTGTTGTTCATGAAGATGAGAACTCCAATGATTTGAAACATTCCATTTCTAGATGGGATCGAACTACAAAGCTGCGCTTCTGCCGCAAAGAATCAGGGACACGATCCACGGGTGGGGGAAAGCGGCAAGGAAGAGGAGAAAGCATCGGCGCGGAATCGATGAGTCCACAATCCACACGGAGACGAGCACCGTTTGCTCCATCGAAGAAGATGAAGACTTTCTCGAGGACCCAAATGCATACATGCAACTAGAGTTGCAGCCGCCTTCCATTCCTCCGACCGCCGCGGCGACTGTCGAACACCCCAACGCAGCTGGCTATGGGGATTCCAGCTACAGCAATGCTCATCTACCGCTCCTCCATTCCATATCTGTCCCTTCTTCCCCGGGTCTCTCGGAGAGAGGAAATGGGATATCGAGATGTGCTTCTATGCCGATATGGAGAGCACCGAGAAATGCTTAAGGAGTTTCAGTAAATAAGAGATAGAAGGAGACAGAGCGAATGTATATGCTGTTAACTTAGGTGGTTGTATTTGTTCTAAGAATTCAAAACCCTCTTTCAGTTGTTTGAAGATATAGTGTTTTCCTCCCGCGTCGTAATCAACTGTAGTTTCTCGATTTACCTTCTCATAGATGGTCGTGGGGCCGATCGTGTGGGGCCACTATGGTGGTGGATTCTAATTTTTTTTTTGCAGAAGAAGATATAGTGTTTACTTCCAAGGCATGGTTAGTAATGCGGGGTAGACTTGTTATCAATGGCGGAGGCAACCTAAGTGATTTACCCGAGTTAATTTTGTATTGTGGATTATGCCGACGCAATATCTCACGCTATCTTCTTTATTTTTTAAAAAATTTTCTTTTCTTTCGTCTGTAAATCCAAATTTTTTTTCGATGTTGTCAGATCTCTAGGCTATAGCCAGGGTAGCTGACAAGGTAGTTTTGTCCTTGTTTGTTAGAGTGGGCAATGGTCAGTGAAGTGAGATAATGTCAATAATGTCTTTCTTTATAGTGATCAACTGTAACTTCCTGATTTATTTGTTCATATATAGTCGTGAAATCGATTATGTGGAACCGTTGAAATAGCGGATTTTATTTTTTATTAAAAAAATATAGTATTTGCTAGAACTTAATAACTTTATGATAAGGCACATTTTTTTAACTTAATAAGTGCTAAAAGTTAAAGAAAAATGTTCTTTGATTCTTTTGATTTGATGAGTCCAAAAAAAAAAGTTGGCCCCTAGAAAAATAGATTGGTCTATGACTTTTTTTTAAAAGAATTGTTAGAAAAAGTCAAATGTTAGATTTTGTGCTTAGGGCATGATCGTAAATATTCAATTATATTAGTTAAACCTTAATTTGTATTGCGAATAATTAAGACAATTGCCAGGTGGTTATATATATATATATATATTGAAAATATTAGACGGACATGGAATAATTGCGAATATCCTTCTAAATCGAGCCTTCGTTTATTTGTTTGTTTTTTTTTTACCTTCTAACCTTTATCATTCGCCTCTCTGGTGCTCGCTCGGTTCCAGTCGAGCTTAGGACTGTATCCCCGTTCGAAAGGGGGGCACGCGAGATGTCGGTCTCCGATCGCCGCCGAGACGGAAAATCCGGAGGAGGTGGACGCCTTCGGATCGACTTCGAGGAGAGAGAACCCCATCGCAAGGTCGACCGCGTCTCCCTTCATCTCCTCGTCCGAGCGCTTGTCTCTTCCCTGGTCGATCATCCTATAAATTTCGGGAACTTGGTTTCGGATAAGCAAAGGGACAGGGGTTGTTTGCCTGTCTGAATAGCCCGGAAATAGAGCAGGCATTACGTTGGAAATCCTGGGAGGATTCATTGCATTGCACATTTTGGATTTTTTTTTCGTCTTCCTTTATTTTCAGATTTTTTCGTGGATATCATTCAACTATGCCTAGGGTCAGATTTCTACTCCAGAAAGCGTCTGGATGTTTTTAACAAAAAAGGGGGAAAACTTCTGTTTTTTTCCCCTATTAGTTAAATATTTTTAAACAGCATCCTACATCAAATAGTTGCGACTTATGATCTGATGAACACTAGATTGTTTAGTATGAAATGTCGCAAAACTTTGAAAGAGCAAAGGACTTATGATCGAGGGAAAGAAAGACATTCTGATCTCCATAGAGACTACCATAGAGGTGGAAGTACCAACAATGAAAGAGCAAAGAGCAACCTTGATGACCGGGAATACTACCGTGGCCGTGACACGGATCGGTATGCTTCATTATAATCATTATTGTTATAGATGTACTTTTTATCCATCAACTTTCTTGTACAATGAATTTATTCTATTTACTGTCTTTATTGGCAATGGGCCACTTGATTTAACCTGTAATATATGTCCTTCATTGTTAAGAATACTATAATCCTTCGATGATCTTTTCTGTCCATGCTCAAACTAATTTGTGTGCAGTATCCAATAACAAATTATCTTTAATATGACTATGTATAAGTGGATATCTGGATACTTGTAATAGGCATATATGGTCTTTCATTGTGACAATAGTTTGGAAATAATAAAAAATGTGTAACTTCTGTGCTTGTTTATGGTAAGAACAAATATTTGTTCACATGCAATAACTTGTAATTTATGTTGGGAGTAAAACATGCAGCTTTGAGTTAAAAATTTACCAGGAATGTACTGAAAGCCTTTATTATTATATTACCTTTCCTCAAATATAATTTAAGAACTTGTTTATTTCACTGGCAGCCAAAAGTATCGTCATGAAAAAGATAGACGATACAAACATAGGTCACGTTCCCATTCGAAGGATAAATTCAACAAGCGGGCTAAGTCCCCATCTCCTTCTAAAAGGTAGTTTTATATCAATCATTTCTCATTTCCCTTCATTATTTATTTATTCTCTCTCTCTCTCTTTCCCATGCTTGTAAACATCCTATCGGCATTAATTTTTTTACTTATAATTTAATTTTTCTGGGATGTGATATGCAGCTATAAGAATACAGCTACTCTTTCTATTTTGTTAGTATACCAGATAGATCATTCAGGCTAAGAAAACAAATTTATCGAACAAACATTAAATTTCTTCAAATAATAATTTATTTTGAAATTTCTGCCATTCAATCTCTTCTTGTTGCTGCTTAATGGAATATGGGCAATAACATGAAACAACTTTGATCTTTCACTTCTGGATTTGTTCTATGTTTAGGTATGGAATAACATATTTATGATATTCTAGAATAAATGAAATAAACCTATCTGTGTATGCACTAGGGGCTCTCTTTCAGTAGCCAAGTCTTTTAATTGGCTAGATTTTCAGACAACTCTATCAAGATGTTTCACTTGATTAGAAGGTTGGCAATACTTGACACAGAAAATAGCATGTTAGGCAAGATAAATTTATCTATGTTGAGACCCCTGAAGTGCACATTCACTCATAGTGTAAGCCTTTTGATTAGTGTGAGTTGTATTCAATGCGGTGAGTTTACCATCCCTTTTGCTTCTGCAGTAAGCGCACAAGTGGTTTTGACATGGCTCCTCCTGGTCTTCCTGATGCTTCTGCTTCTGGTCTGTCTGTAATCTTTGCAGCTACTTTTGTGTTTAGGCTATTTGGTTAGTGCTATTTTGTTTACCACTGCATATGAAATATCTACTCATGACGCATATCTAGGGTTATTTATTAGTTTACTTATGGTTTCATATGGAAACTGAGAACCATTATTCTGTTGTTGGCTGCTGTCTGTGTGTTTCTATGTCACTATATTTTCATATAAGAAGACAATATTGCTCCACATATCTCAAGATACTACCAAAAGGCGTCTTCAGTAGACCTTATGTTCGAGGGGCCGTTTGTGTTTGGGGAAGCAGTATGTGTTGCAGGACCAACAAACTGATCAGCTGGATCTTCACCTTCGACCAGGAATTGTTGGCTTTTGGTGAATTTTACAGATATATCCTCAGAAGCAACATTGGTTATCATGTCTTTTTAATTTTTCATCATGCAAATCATATCATGTATGAATACCAATCTTTGGAGGAATGAACTAGTTACACCAAAACTCAGAAGCGTTGCTTATCTCTGTTTTTGAGGTTGTAGTCTTTATTCCTAGGGAACATAGGATCACTGCCTGTTGTTCCTCAACTCGTGAGTGGAACTTTACCCATGTTGCCTATTACGGCACCACAGGTATTTTAAAATTTTCTTTTCTGCAGTTCCTTTGTTTTATCCATAACTGTGACCTCCTTATTAGTTTCCTGAATTGCATTGCATAGTTTGGATCAGTTGGACTAATGCCAGCACAAGCAGTGACTCAACAGGTATCTTGCAAACCATTTCTTTTGAGTTTTGAGTTTCTTAGTGGGAACACAGATTTTTTAAGTGATTGTCCTCTTAGGCAACAAGGCATGCACGACGAGTATATGTTGGAGGTCTTCCTCCTATGGCAAATGAGCAGGTGCTATACTATTTATCTATATTTAGGTGCCTATTCTATTAACATCATTAAACTTGTTGCTTTTCTATTCCCTTTCTCCTTTCTTCTGTATTTCATCTCAGTTACTAAATTTCAATGTTAATTAGAATTTATTTCAAATAATTTGAGCTTGGAATTATATTGGACATTTTGAATTTTGTAACAATGATACAAGTGCATCTCTTTAGGACCAATAAGTAACAGATTGAGAGTTAATTAAAAATGCTACTCTATTCTCAATTCTAAAATCGAGAGATAGTTAAATATTATTTTTTCATAAGATTTAACTATTCATCCCTATATCTGTCTCTATATTCATTCTAAGTATTACTCTTTAAATTGACTGATCACATTCTAGAAAGTTAGAATAGTATCACCTGACCTTTTATCTCTTAACATTTTTTCAATTTGCACTGCATAATTAAAAGAAGTACACAAGGTCTCATCATGAGAATACTATGAAATATATCTTTGTTTTTGAAAGTATAAAATAATGTGAATATTTGTTGTGTGGACAAATCGATATTATATAAGTCACACCTCGTATGAGCTACGCTTGTTGTGAAGTTAGCTTTGCTCACCGCGCGTGAATTGCAATGGATCAAAAACAATACAAAATAGCTAGTTTAACTAGATGCATACCTTTGAAGAAACTCCACTATACTATGCACAAAACTGAGTCAACAAGCTTTAAAAATTCTAGAACGTGAGTATAAAATATAAAGTGAGTATAAGAGGGAAGTGCATCATGTAAAATAGTATATCTCTTATCACAATTTAATGAATAGTAAATAATCAAGATTATCATTTTCAACCGGTTTAAGAATATTAACCTCTTATCACAAATTTTTCTTAAATTTGCTTTTAGATGATTTTACCATTTTTTTGTATTTCCTATTTTATTCTTTTACAAGTATTCTTAATTTAATTTATTAAGAAATCTACATATATGCATATCATATAGGGGTAGACAACTCGTAGTCTGCTTAGTAAAAGATGTATCATACATAAGGATGGACAACTCGCAATCTCCCGAACGAAGTATATTATAAACATATATAAATATATAAGGTGAACGATCTACAATTCACTTGATAAAGATGTATCATATATATATATGGGATAATCGACTTGCGATCCATCCAATATAAAATACATAATATAGATATATAAAGGGTGAACGACTCATAATCCACCTAGAGATGCACCTCACAAAGAAAAAAAAGGTGAACTACTCATAATCCGCCAGTGAGATAGACATCTCATGTAAGATGGTCGAATCCTACAAATGAGCAAAATGATCCAACAAAGGGTGAACAATTCATAATCCACCTAGAGATGCACCTCACAAAGAAAAAAGGTGAACTACCCACAATCCACCCAATGAGATAGACATCTCATGTAAGATGGTCGAAGCCTACAAATGGGCAAAAAGACCCAACGACCTTTCTTAAGTGAGGAACCAATGTTT
>JBBMKF010160021.1:0-18740 GCA_037834155.1 Curcuma caesia
AAAGAGATATGAGCCTTCTTTTATTGTTACCTCCAGCTCATATAACCTTCTTACAAGAAAAAGATCTGATTCCTGTTGTCATCGAACTCACAGCTGAACTCTTTTATCTCAAGTTTCATTTGATTGCAGAAATGACTGTATGATACATCAAGAACAAAGTTTTACAGCTGCCTGTTATCTTTTACTATCTCAACATGTAGAAGATTATGAGATGAAATCTAGTAGATAGATTAGCTAAAGGCAAATTTGGTGTTCATAACACGAATGGAAGCAAAAAATTGGATGAACCTACAAGTATTTTCCTAGAAGAAGCTCCACAGGTTGAAGTCATCAATCTCCTCACACTCCTCCCAGGAATAGATCAGTTGGCTGATCATCTCATCTGTGAACTTTGGTGATTGGCAGGTTCCAACTCCAATGTAAGCTTCATCATCCGTCTTTTCATTTGTGGTTGAAGTAGCTGAGCTTGCCATTAGAGGATGATGATCTTCATCGGCATCGAGTGATCGAGAAAGCGAAGGAGGAGGCGGAGGTGACGGTGATGGAAAGGTCGTTGCATTGGCAGCTGCTGCAGCAGCAACTCTTTGGATAGACTTGGGCGACATGACAGTGGCAGGAAGGTGGTGAGGGGGGAGGGAAGCCGGGAAGTTCAGGGTGGCTGATGAGCCTCTGACACAGAGCAGGGCTGCATCGTAAGCCCTCGCCGCGGCCTCCGGTGTGGAGTAAGAACCAAGCCATATCCTGGTCTTCTGATGTGGTGCTCTGATCTCTGAGACCCAAGATCCCCAGCTCCTCCTCCTCACTCCCTTGTACTGCCTCCTGCTTAAGCTCGGGCAGCGACTGGAGCTTTGGGTGCCAACAGAATTACTCTTCCCCATGGAAATACAAATGGCAATAAGTAAGCTTATTCTCCTTCTGGTTTCTCTAATGCTCTCAATGTGTTGCTTGCAAATTTATAGACGACACATGCGCGTAGATGGTTTCCTTTCCTTGCAAAGGTTTGGAAACCAACCACAAAAGTCCATGGTCGCAACCTCCAGGTTAGTTTATTTATTTGTTTATGTTGCAAGGACCAAGGATTTTTGACTCGAGCAACAATCAATGGCTTAAGAATAACTGAAACTCTGTTTGTTTTCCTTTCAAGTAAGCACATACTCATTGCATGAACCAGATTCAATTCAAAGGCGAATGCAAAGGGTGCTATTGGCGAGATTGGAGCCAGTAGACAATCTGGTTTGTCACTCACCTCTGTCCATCATTTCTGAAAACAAACATTAAATACAGTTGTTGGCATTGTGGTCGATCATTCATTTCATGCAAGGCATTGAATAACGAAGCGGCGAAGAAAGGAGGCTGCTTCCAGTTTCACATTGGCATTGGCAGTGGAGGATGCAAAGGATTCTGTCAGGGCGTGGCGGAGCCCAGTTGTGGTTGGAAACTGGAAAGGTACATGCTTTCTGCACCAAAGCCAACATCTGCTTCTTAGCTGGAGCCGCGTCCATGCTACTCCGTTTTCAAAACTTTTTTTTTTCTTTCAAATCTCGACTTTCAAAATCGATTGGATTGATATTCAAATTTTGATCTTCTTATTTATCCTTTATAGATTTAAATTTTAAATAAAATAAATACTTGGAAGGTGAGGAATTGGAAGGCAAACCAATGTGCTTAATATTCTAAGGCTGGGAAGGAATGGGTTCTCATTGTACCGAATCCACGTGAAAATGTTCTGTTAAACCTTTTATTTTATTTTATTTTTGTTTTCCCACTTCTTTTCCTTTTTCAACACCTGTAAGGCTTGTATCATACCTGTCTTCTTCCTTTGTTTTTTGTCTTTCTAGGACATCAGTTAAAGGCTTTTAAAATAGTAGATTATTTAGAAAGTAATTCATAAATCGTGGAAAAGAAGTACATTTTGTTTATATTTAATATATCTCTGAAATAGTATTCTTTAAAAATATGTTTAATAGCAAAAAGTATATTTCATTTTGTTTTTTCAACATGATCTATTTTTATTCCTTAAAAATTCACTAAAGTCCTAGCAAATTAATAAATATGATTTAATAGCCATGGGAGCCTTGTTGAAACCTTTCTTTCCTAAAACCTTTTCCTTAATCCTAAGAAAATAGTTGACTAAAATAAATGATGTATTTGTAGCTATTTAGAACCATGATATAATTTACAAGGATTATAAAATTATGTAATGTTTTGAATTAAGCTCCACGAGAACTAAGTGAAAAAATCTACAAAAAAATTAATTGAGTGCCAATGAAAGTAAAAGTAAAAATAAAAAATAAAAAATAAAAAATAAAATACTTTTATGACTATTTAGAATCCATAATGTGATTTATGAAAATTATATAATTAACTTCTTCTCACAAGTTTCTCAACATTTCGCTCCGCTGATTTCATGGGCCGATTTAGATTTAAATGGACCGGGCATTTTGGCTGGTTTGGTACTTCCGTCGTCATTATTATTCTTCGGCTCCCAGGCTCCCAATCCCTAATTTCATTTTTCAACCTCCGATCTCGTGGACTACTTCCAATCGGCTGCTGCAATATCTTTCTTTTCCTCGGCCCCCTGCCTCCAGATTGCTTCCCGTCTAGCAATCGCCTCGTTTGGCTGCGGTAATCCCTTCTATTTTCCGTGACAATCGCCTTTCGTACTCCTGCGTGGCAACTAATTTTGGTTTCTTCCTGTCCTTCGATGAAAATATCGACAATCGGAGGCTATTGTTTTTTGGTAAAGTTAAGATTTTTTGGTTGCTATTAGTCTAAGTGACTTATCTGTTCAATATGTCGTTTTTTGTTGTTATTTTGCTTTGATTGTTTATGGGATTAGTGTTGCCAGAGAAGTTAGTTTTTGTCTTTTTTAAATCTTTAATCGGATCTTTTCTTGCTAGATTGATTGAGCTTGTACAAAAAGAAATGCCTCGGACGGTATCTAGATCTCCTTCTTATAGGAGAAGGCGCTCTCCTTCTCCCCGGTACAGCAGCAGGAGGAGCAGAAGGGATCGCAGCCGATCCCCCTATTCTTATAGGTGATCTTCCTTAATTCCCATGAGCGTTCGCTTGTCTGCTTTTATATCTTTTTGGTTAAGGTCGGGTCAGGAGAACAATGGTTTTTCCTAACTATAGCTAAGGTAGCTGCTTGTATCATGTTGAGCGTTTCTAAATGTTACCCATGTAATTGTCTGAAAACATCTCTCTATTTGTAGAAGAAGTCGTTCTCCTTCACCAAGATGGCGAAAGAGTCGCTCTCCAAGTCCTCATAGAAGAGTTAGTCGATCTCCGCCTCCAAGAAGACACAGAAGGCAGAGGAGTAGGAGCATATCAATTTCGGCCATAAGCAAGTCAGAAAGCCCTAGTCTTGATTTGCATGAAAGACAAAGACTGGAAGAGGAGAAGAAACGGTAAGAGTTTATCCTCTACTCTGGAGAGGATCTTGAGGCTTTAGTTTAGTTGCAATACTTCTGTTCTGTGCATTTTATGGTGTGTATGTGTGTGTGAGGAGGAGGGGAGGGGGGGGGGGGGGGGGTGCAGCTGGAGCGTGTGTTTGAAGTTTCAACCTTTATATTACTTGTAAACAAGAAAGATGAATATAGTAGGGTCTGTGTTAGTGAAGAATAAAAAGGGGACACCCTTGACAAGTCCTATGTTTAGACTGCTTTGACACTCATTCCTTCAAAGCAGTTGATAACTAAAGTTTGTGCATTTTATGGTGTGTATATGTGTGTGAGGAGGGAGGAGGGAGGGAGGTGTGGGGGTGCAGCTGGAGCGTGCGTTTGAAGTTTCAATCTTTATATTACTTGTAAATAAGAAAGATGAATATAGTAGGGTCTGTGTTAGCGAAGAATAAAAGGGGAACACCCTTGACAAGTCGTATGTTTAGACTGCTTTGACACTCATTCCTTCAAAGCAGTTGATAACTAAAGTTTCACTAGTGTCATGAATTTATGAAGCTACTTCACCTTCAGTTAGTGTTCTTTGGAGGGACTGGACTGGCTATCTTGACTAAGTCAACCAAGAATTGGTGCCAAATTCAGTAATTTGGAGCGCTATAGCAGTCATAGATCACTTAGCTCTGGTTGAGGATTGATCAAACCTCATGACGACCTGGACCAGCTGACATGGTTTTAATTTTTCTTTTTGTTTTCAGTCTGGATTTCCTGAGCTGGGGAGCAAATGCCCTGAACAACCCAGTGGCATGTCCCAGTATAAAAACAGTGCAGTCAGTGACATTTGCTATTTGTCTTCCCTGCACTTCCAAGTGAAAAAAATGAAAAAGAAATAAAAGAATGGGAAATTGCACTGTCTCTGCCTCCCATGGTTGCAAATTGAGAACTTTTATAGTGTGGCGGCTGTGTATTAATGATGGAGAAATTGTTGTGTTTAAGTGACTAGTTTTAAACCTGTACAAGTTACTTGACATTTTCTTCCACAGGCTATTCTCAAGGAAGCTACTGGTATAGTTCAACTTGTTATATTTGATGATGCAATTGGTGCCTGCTTTATCTACTGTTCACCAGTTTGATAATTCATTTGTTTGGATCTGGATTCTTTAGAGGTATGCCTAAAAAACATAATCTTGTATTTAAGGAAGGCTTGGCAAGTCATGATTAATGTAACTTATCATGCTGTTCAGTGATCTAGTTCAAGGCTGTTCATCTGGCTTATGAGAATATCCCCAGACTCAACATTATGTTGCTTTTTTTTGACAACAGTGCTCTTGTTAACATCCTGATTCCACGAACAGGCGACAAAAGGAAGCAGAACTGAAACTCATAGAAGAAGAAACTGCTTTGCGGATTGAGGAAGCTATCAAAAAGAAGGTGGAGGAGTCTCTAAACTCTGAGGAGATCAAACTTGAGATACAAAGACGAATTGAAGAAGGCCGTAAAAAGTTAGTCGTTGAGGTTGCAGCTCAACTTGAGAAAGAAAAGGAAGCAGCTCTTATTGAGGCAAGGGAGAAAGCGGTCAGTATAGTCATTATGATATGCATTCTTGTGCTTTGTTATTGATAGATAAACATAAAATATTGATTGGAATCGAACTACTTTATTCACTGTGCTTTGCCCCATTGGCCTTGCAGGAACGAGAACGGAGAGAGAGGGAGGAGCTGGAGAAGATGCTCGAGGAGAACCGTAGAAAAGTGGAAGAGGCCCAAAGGAAAGAAGCTCTGGAGCAGCAGCAAAAAGAGCTGGAGCGGTATCTGGAGCTGGAACGAATTCAGAAAGAAAAGGAAGAAGCAATGCGAAGAAAGAAGATGGAGGAGAAAGAAGAAAAAGCAAATCAGACGAAGCTATTAGGCAAGAACAAGTCTCGTCCAAAGCTATCCTTTGCATTCGGAGTCAAGTGAGAGAGAAACTGAGGAATTAACTTTGGCTGCTAAATTCTGACCAAAAAGTTCAGGACGTGCCTGCCATTGCCTTGGTACCAGCTAATTACCAAGTGCTGCTGTTCAAATTGTGGAGATCAAACTGAATCAAGAAAATTGGATGATTTACGCCATGTTTGTCCTTTCCCTCGCCTATTTAATCATATGGCTAGTTGGCTAAGCTTGTTGAAAGATTGATATGAACATAGCAGTTGATGGTGTAGAGATATTGCAGTGTACTAGAACATTATGCATGCGAAAATCCAATCATCTCTCGAGCATTGTAATGTGAAGCATGTTTTTTTTTTTTTTTGAAAATTCAATTGCTTTAAATTAAAAAAATCAAAGCTAAATAGAACAATAATTGAATTCATTTATTTTAAATTTCTGTTTTTTTATTTTATTGTTCGCCTTTGCTATAAAAGATCGTGGGTCTTCCTCTTGTTCCGTGTCACCGTTCCCCACCAAGGACAATTATCGCTGCCGAGGAAGGCCCCAGAAGATGGCGAAGTTTGGAAGCTCAAGGATCGCATCTCTCTCGTCGTAGTCATCGATGGATTCCGTGCCGGTGAATTGGGACGCGCTCGACTCGCTCGTTGTCGATTTCGCCAAGTCCGACCGCCTCCTCTTCCCTGATGACCCTTCGTCCCCTTGCTCCTCCTCCTCCGCCTCCCGCTCCCTCCGCCTAATCCGCCAGATCCGCCGCTCCATCGAGGCCGGGAAAATCGACGCTGCCATCGACCTGCTTCGCCTGCACGTCCCCGCGCTCCTTGACGAACGCCGGATACTCTTCTGGCTGCAAAAACAAGTAATTTTTCTAGCCTGAAGTAGTCGAATCTCTTTTAGAACGAAAATTAGTTTTTTTTTTATTGCGGAGGGTAAATATTTTATCGTAAAAAATGCTTCTTTTGCAGAAATTTATTGAGCTTTTGAGGAGTGGGACGGCGGGGGATCGTGATTCGGCTATTCAGTGCCTTCGCGTTGATCTTGCTCCCCGTGCCCTCGATGCGTACCCGGTAAGTAATTTGTTATTTGGTTCTGCTTCTTTTAACATTTTGGCCAATGATTCTTTTGATGAATAGGACAGGAATATTATGGTTGGTTGGTTATGATTGGGTATAGGAAATTTACAACTAGCGTTGCTCTTGCTTGCGTGTTGGGATATTTTCCTTGCTTCGACTTGTGGCATTTTGTTGCTGTCCCTTCGTTTTTTGTTGCGTGTATTGGAATTGCAGCAACATGGCTGCCAAGCTAGAATGTTTGAGAAAATTTCGTTTGAAGGTTTCACAAACTAAACATAGAATGCAGAACAATTAGCTTCTCCACGTAATTACCTTGTGCTGGCTTTGAAGATTTAGATTGCAATAAGCACGCTCTATTTGTACACTGGAGTATCAGATTCAATGTAACTAGTAGCCCTCTACCTCTCTAGGCTGTATAGAACTAGACTGTCCCTGTAAAGTTTGATGAGCTCATTCTACTTGTATACACAGGATTGTCAGGATTCAAGTTACCATTTATGATGCATAGAATCATAGACAGTCTTGGACTTATGGCTGACACAAATGTAACAAATGTATAGACTGACTAGAAATTAAAGCTCATCTTGACTATTGTATTGAAATTTCTAGATATAACTATCATCTTATACATTTTTTTTCTTCATGTTATTATGATTTTGATTCATTTGCAGAAGGGAGTGTTTTAGTTGCAAATCATCGGCTCGTGTAATAAAATTATTAGAATTTTTTTAGTTTTGCTACAATTTATTCTTCATGGTTATGACTTATTATTATTTTTTTACTAAAGTTTAACTAATATTTTTCATGTTGAGACATACTTTTTTTCCACTCTTCTTTTTAAGTTCTGACAGTTTTTTCCTATCTGAAGGAAGCTTATGAGGAGTTCAAACATTTGCTTTTGGCATTAATATTTGACAAGGATGACCAAAGTTCTCCTGTGGCTGATGAGGTATTGACTCAAGCCCTCCTTGATATATGCAATTGACAGCTTATTTCCTATTCTGACTTGATACATGTAGATATATTTGGGTTTCTCTTTTGTAAAACATTCTTTGCAGAAGCTCTTAATGTTTGCCTTCCTATGCTATAAAAAGCTCGCCGCTTATTTTATTTATACTGAGTGCATAACTGTTGGAAATTGTGGTGTTTACTTTTGACAATCCATGATCATAAGTGGTTATGTTCTGAAATCTAATTAATTCCTCCTTTGATTGTTTTACAAAGTGAAGTTTTGACATTTTGCATGTTGATCATAATTTGAATATGGTGGATACAAATTTACTAGCATATGGGTTTTACATGCTCTAACCAGTAAAGTGTTTTCGTTATTGTTGAAATGTCTTGTGGTAGTAGTAGCATAACTGAAAGTTTCAAGTAGGCTTTTGCTGTCTGCCTATGAATCCAATTGTAGATTTGTAAGATTGAGGTTCTGAAAAAAGACAATGTCTCATGTGAATCAGTGGTCTGAAAGAAGACGATTGGATCTTGCTGGGCTCGTAACTTCCATATTAAGAGCTCATTTGCATGCCTATGATCCAATTTTTTCTCTGACGTTAAGATACCTAATAAGGTATTTAATTTTCCTCCTTTTTTATATTGTCTAAAAATACATGCTTGCATTTATTAACTTGTAACAGTTTTGGTGACCTTATAATTTCTTTATACAGCATTCATAAAATGTTTTGCTGCCGTCAAGGTGTTTCATCCCCTATCTTGGATCTGACGGAAAGATTATTGCTTGAGGGCAGGGATCCTCATGCAACACCACAGGATACTGTGTACGAGGCACCTCCTTTTGATGAAGTTAGTAACTGCCTTGATTATTAGTTGTCTTTTCAAGATTTTATTGTATTAGATATTTAGATTCATGCCTTGAGTTTAAACATTCAGGTTGATGTTCAAGCCCTAGCACATGCTGTGGAGTTGACAAGACAAGGAGCAATTGATAGCTTAAGAATGGCTAAAGGAGATCTGTTTCATGCATTTCAGGTTCTTCTCTGATGACACATTTCTTATGTTGTACCATTAAAAACACTATTTAGTTCATCATTGTCTATCTTTTGTTGTATCTTCATGGACTTCCAATAGTCAAATTCATTTGCACTTAACACCTGAAAGCTGGAATTATATACCTGCATATTTCATGTAAAATATGATTGTTGAGTTCTTAAATAACTTTCTTATGCTCACCAAGGAAGTCAAGGATTGTCTTTTTCTTGAGTTATGGTATTGTACCTGACCTAGTATAAGTATGATACATTTCCAATTCACAATATGCTTATGTATGTTGCTGGTCTAGACACCTCTCTTCAGCTAATAAATTGCTGTATGAAAAAGGAAGTTTATTTGGCAGGTTGATGACCATTGACACTTCAAGCATAAGAGAATTACAAGAAAGAAAGAAACTATTGCTACCTACCATAAGGACTCCTTAACATCAAAGCTTGTGCAGAAGTGTTTAGATGATGTCAATAGGTGCTGTAGTGGTTAGGTTTGACACAATAAGTTATACCCCTCAATGCTTGCTATGGGTGTCAACTCAATTACGACGAGGATGCAATTTAGAGAATGCCACAGTTTGAGTGAGCAACATAGTTCAAGACTAGATTGTGAAGGATCCGCTGACGGGTCTAACTCGGACCATAGGATCTGAAAGTAGGATTTTAAGAGCACAAAACCTACTCAAATTAAACTCACTAAAATCATAGACCAATGACAAATGTTTCACGTTGGTAGCATCTAAATGAAAAACAACCAAATGCAGCATATCCATGTTTTTGTTCAGAGGGATATTAATAAACATGTTTTAGTAAGCAAATTATGTTTATATCAACATCAGCAACTAGTGCAAACACGCAGGCACAATGTACTCATTTAGAGACACATGAGTGACCATCAGTTTTCTGTAATTAATCAACTTATATAGAAGCAAATCAGTTTGGCAAAGCCTATCACTGCAATATTATAGCAAATTGAAATGTACTTTGCTGTGAATAGAGAAAAGTGGGGAGGAGAATTAGGACCTAGGAAGGAGGAAGAAGAGACGAGGAAAGAGGAATGAAGGAAGAAGAGGAAGAGAGGAGGAGAAGACATATTGAAAGGGGGAAATAACAAGTTGGATAAGGGAGGGTGAGGACTGGAGAGGGAGCATTGATAATTCTTAAATAGTCATGTTTTATCCACTTAAATGACCAAGCTGTTGAAATAGGGAAAAGGTAGATCTTAACAATAAGGGAGATGTGTGAGCAAGCTGGATTTGCCATTGCATTATATGCTCCTAATGGTAGGATGTATTAGCACCATTATTTTCTGCTTATTTAGTGAATCAAATCCATTATTTCATGCTAACTTATTCAGTGGAAGTCAATTATTTCCTCTTCTTGGATTTGTTACAGAATGAACTATGCCGAATGAAATTGGATATTTCAAGTCTCGACAAGCTTCTTCATGAGTATTGCATTTATAGGGGCATTATTGATGGTGTTTCTCATTCTCCACCAGGTCTAATGTGGTTTCCAATGAGTTCAACCTCTAGTACAATAATTAAATCCTTGTTCTTGTCGCATTTCCCTAACATCTTTTGTTATAGCATCAGAACAAGAAAATAATTCATCAAGAGACTGCTCTTCGTCAAACATAGAAGGCACCAGTAGTAAATTCTCTGATGGGGAAACTTCTGTGGACAATGCTGATGCTGAAGGTGTTCCAGAATCTTATGCCGATTCAACAAGCATTGGTGAAATAAGATTTGCATGTGAAGCGGTTGACAATAATGAAAACTGTAGCACCAGTGATGTTACTCATCAAGAGACTTCTTGTAGAAGATCTAGGAGCAGCAGAAATTATGCGACAGGACAAAAAAGACGGAAAAAATGGAGAGGACGGGTTGAAGAACAAGAGTATGCTCCATGTTCATCTCTGCTGGAGATGCCTACCCAAGAATTTTCTCATGTGCCAATTAGTTGTTTTGAGGATCATGTAAGACTGATTTCATTTTTTCCCTTAGTGAAGTCCAGTATTTATAGATTGAATATTTTGTTCTCTTATTCAGGTATCAAAACATTTATTTGGAAGTATGAAACATGTAGAGAATAAATATGATATTATTCTAGAGATGAGGGATCTGACTTACAAGGGGATGACTGCAAAAGTAGTTGAACAAATAAATGTGATTGATCCAGACTTCTTTATGCAAAATCCTCAACTACTTTTCCAGCTAAAACAGGTAACTATGCTATCTTGTTATCTTTGATAAACTGTGGTTTGCCAATGTTGTTCAAAGGATTGGAATCACTTTAATCTATGCAATGTTTCCAGTTTGAGTTTCTCTCTCTAGTCAATAGTGGTGATCATGAGAAGGCTCTTATGGTGGCACGTGCTCATTTAGCCCCTTTAGTTACAAAAAATGAAGATCTGTTGAAACCTTTGAAGGAGACATTAACATGTCTACTTAAACCTTGTGAAGAAGTTCTTACAAAAGCAGTACCATTGCCCATCCTTGCAACATCTCTGCAGGTGAATCCTTGTTTCCTTTATTCAAGCAAAAGGTACTCTTTATCAGTGTGTACTTGTTAATCTTGCTTGTTGATTGGTCAGAATTGTTATGCCACTTTCATTAAACTTATTGGCTAGTAATAAAAGAGGGAAACAGTTTGATTGAATCATCCTTGACAATTTATTCTCTTCCCTAGTAATAGTTATTATTTATTTAATGCATGAAAGTTGTTTCCATAACAGGGTTGAGTCAATTAGTTGTATTCTAGATTAATGTTCATTACATCCAGAAAATGTAGTTTAGCATTTCTGCATCATTAAAAACCGTCGTGCCAATTGATGTCTTTTCTATTTGGGCAGGTTGCAATGGGCTGGAAGCTTGGCATTCAAGAACCACAGCTAATGAAAATAGTGAGAGCGACACTTCATACACACAATGAGTGGTTTAAGCTTCAGATGTGCAAAGACAGATTTGAGCAGTTCTTGAAAATAGATCAACTGAAAGAAATTGAGTATCCATTACTCAGTAATCCTGCAGCCAAGCCATCCGCAGATGATACAAATGGATCTTCTCAAATGACTATATGTTCTAATAGCAAAATTCAGGAAGATGGTAGCAGCCCTCAAGTATCACCTGGTGAAAATGTTTGTGATGAAAATGCCATACTTAAAGTTATGGTAAGTCTTGTTTGGGAAATACTGCACTCCTCTTCTTGCATAGCAAGCACACAATTCTGTCGGATACTTTTATTTGTTCTTCATCTTGTCCATTTTTTGATAGTTCCTATCCTGCTCCGATTGATAGAGCGAACATAGTTCACCTAACTCATCTAATTGTTTACACAACTTGCAATTTGTTACATCAATTCAAAATAAGACGCCAAGAATCATGTTTAGCATGAAGGAATTATGGCATCTCCAGACAATCAATGATCACTCTGAGAATATCTATTCTTCTGCCTCTGTTTACGCTGATATAATTCCTCGATGTCTACAGGAATTCCTGGCTTTGCCCCGGGCAGACGCAATTCATCTCCTAATGCAGTATAACGGGAATGCCGATACCGTCATTCAACAGATTTTTTCATAGATTTGTTGTGTAAATTATAATTTATTACTTCTCAACTTGTTTATTTCTGTGTATTAGTTCATTGAATTGGTCTACAGCTTTAATAAACCTGTGAAATACGATTAAAAAAGGATTTCCATCAGTGTGTTCAGGAGCCTCACCTGCTGTATAATTTGCATTTGTACTTTATATTTTGCAGGATTTGCAAAATGGAGCACAGTTTATCCCCCTACCTCTGGTCAACATTCAAGAGCAATCTTGGCCAATCAAGGAAGCTGTTCCTGTTGAAGGAAGCTGTTCCGGTTGAGATCGCCTTTCTGACGTGTCATCAATCTCCTGGCCCGATAGCTGATTGGGCAGGAAGAAGAGAGGAAGACGACGAGCCTCTTGAGCCTGACGAGCTCCACAGCCCTACAAGCATAGAGAAGATGAGGAAGGAGGTTAGGAGTGCTTTGACTAAACCACTCCGACATTCAAGTCAGTCTCAGTCTAATGAAGGAGCAAAGTAGTGAAGATGAGCTGAAAAGGTGATGATTATTCGTACCTATATCTACAAGGAATGGGAGTTATATAGAGGATGGGGAGAGAATAAGGAAAATCTATTTTGTCCTTAATTAAGGAGAATATCCATGCGTGGAGATTCTGTCAAACGAAATATTCCATCTAAATAAGGAAAGTGCTCCATCGTAGTCACAATAGCGAAAATACATATCATAAGACGTTATTATGCCACATTAATAGGGGAGTAGACTATCATATCACATGATCACCTATATTCTTCTGTCAACGGCATGGCGGATTAAGGAAAAGGAGCGGAGTTGGTTGAGTATTAAATAGGGCACTGAGGGAAGTGTGGTCGGTAAGGAGAGATCGACCGTCAAGTCCCATGTCGATCCGTCGAGTTGGGTGTGGGACCCCGACCTAGATCGCCCTCTGAGTGGAGCTCGGACCCCCAGTTAAGCAAAATATCTAGCTGATAACTGACTAAGCTAAGGGTGCGAGACCTAACACTGAGTCGAATGTAGGAGCCTAAGCTGGGACAATTCTGAGTTGAGTTGTCTGCCCGATTCGATCGAGTACTGTGCCAAAATTATTGAACTAAGGGGTAGGACTTGTCCAGTCGACTTCGAGAGACTATCATGGGTCAGACATATCGTTAGACGTGTCTTCAAATTAGGATAAATCTTGATCTCTGTGTCTTTAAATTAGGATAAATCTTGACCTCATTAGAGATTTTGCTCATGGGATGATGTGGATGGAGATTTACTTTTAATAAATTTTGATACGTTAATGGAAATTGAAAAGGATATGAAACACCGAGAGATGTTATGAAAATATTTTAATTTATTTTAGAGTGAGAATTTTATGAGGTGTAAATGTAAAGGCATGAATTTATATACTTTATAACAAAGTTAAAATACAAAAGTGCACGAATGCTTTTCATCTTCTTTTAAAAAGTAAATTAACAAAAGAATCACAAGGATTTGACATTTTACAAACGTTTATTATTATTATTATTATTATTATTATTATTATAGGTTCAATTCAAACTGCCCTCCGATGCAAAAAGAAGAAATGAATAAATATTTCCAGAAATAAATAATAAATATCATTTTAAATTCTACCCACCGACGCCCTATCTTTTCAAACAGAGGCATCGCTCCACGACGGGGAAAAGCAAGTGGAGAATAATGGCGAGCGGCGCTGACGATGTAGTTCCTCTCCTCCGCGGCGAGCGAGAGGGGGAGTGGGAGGAGCTAGGGTTGGGGCGGCGGTGCTGGGTCGAGTCCAAGAAACTGTGGAGGATCGTCGGCCCCGCAATCTTCGCCCGCTTGGTGACCTACAGTATGAACGTCATCACCCAAGCCTTCGCAGGCCACCTCGGCGACCTCGAGCTCGCCTCCATTTCCATTGCCAACACCGTCGTCGTTGGCTTCAACTTCGGCCTCATGGTTGTTTTTCCTGCTAAAAATGTCAATGTTTTGCCTCTTCCGTCCCCTTTTCTAAATCCCATCTTGTTTTTTATTTTGTTTTTATTTCCGCTGTGATTTTACGCAAGTTTAAATTTTTTTTTCTCGATTGTGCTCGACGCTCCCATCTTGTTTTTTTCCCTCGTTTTTTTTCGTGCCACATTTCTATAATTGGGAACTGGACGTCCTAAAAGCTGCCTTTGGTGCTCAGATTCAGTCGCTCTTTTGCAGCTTTCAACTAGCGATCCTCTTTCAACTGGACGGCATCGCATTGTTCTTAACTTGTAATTTGATGTTCAAAATTACATGAAAAACAAGAATGATTCCAAGCAATAAAATTATCGCGGAATATCATACAGATTTTGTGATGAAAGTGCCATTGGTGCATTGCATTCGGATTTTAGTCAATTTTGTAACTTGGTATTGTCGATGCGATCTGCAGCTTGGCATGGCGAGCGCCCTGGAAACCCTGTGCGGGCAGGCCTTCGGGGCGAAAATGTACCGCATGTTGGGCGTCTACTTGCAGCGCTCATGTATCATCCTCTTCCTGTTCGCTCTTCTCCTGCTCCCCGTGTACTTCTTCGCGACGCCGATCCTTCTGCTGTTGGGGCAGCCGCCGGAGCTGGCGGAGCAGGCTGGGAACGTGTCTATCTGGTTCATTCCCCTGCACTTCTCCTTCGCATTCCTCTTCCCTCTCCAAAGATACCTGCAGTGCCAACTTAAGAACTCCATCATCGTCGCGGTCTCCGCCTTCGCGCTCGTGGTCCACCTGTTTGTGACTTGGCTCTTCGTGTCTAAGCTCCAGTTCGGCCTCATCGGGACCGCGCTCACCCTCGACTTCTCTTGGTGGGTCGGCATTATCTGCCTCCTTGCGTACGTGACGTGCGGCGGCTGCCCTGAGACGTGGAATGGATTCTCAATGGAAGCCTTTTCCGAGCTGTGGGAGTTCGTTAAGCTATCGGCCGCCTCCGGGATCATGCTCTGGTATTTAATTGCTCTTGCCATTCAAGCACGAACAAGATAACAGCACTTTGCTGTAATGATAGAACAAGGATTAGACCAAAAGGGATTCATCAGTGATTTCTTGCTACTTGTTCTGCAGCTTGGAGAACTGGTACTACAGAATACTGATCTTATTGACGGGGGATCTCAAGGATGCAGAGATCGCTGTGGATGCCATCTCTGTTTGGTATACTGCCTCAAATCAATTTATTTTATTCAACATGAGTAAAATTTTACACCCAAATTAACTAACTGTTTTGTTAATAGCATGAGCATTAATGCTTGGGAATTGATGATTCCGTTGGCATTCTTTGCTGGTACAGGGTACGTAGACACTAACTAAACCATGTTACTTTCTATCTGTCTTGTTCTATGCTTCCCTGTGGTCGAGAAACTATGTTCTGTGCTCGTTGACATTATCCATTGTGGTGATACACTAGAGTGAGAGTGGCCAACGAGCTCGGAGCTGGTGATGGAAAAGCTGCAAGGTTTGCCTCCATTGTATCGGTGGTGACTTCTTCTTTGATAGGTCTAATCTTCTGCCTTCTTATCATGGTGCTTCATGATAAGTTCGCCTTGATCTACACATCAAGCTCAGTCGTTATCAAAGCTGTGGATAAGCTGTCTGTTCTACTGACGCTCACAATTTTTCTCAACAGCATACAACCAGTTCTCTCTGGTGAGTAGTTATATTTTCTGTTGCCACTTATTTCTAAACAGAGAACTAATTCATTCTTCTCTAATTGCTAGATAAGATCTATGATAAGGTTTACTAGTGCACCAGTTATCTTTTGCAGGTGTTGCTGTTGGGTCAGGATGGCAATCCTTTGTAGCCTATGTTAATATAGGTACATACTACCTGGTTGGGATCCCTATTGGGGTTGTAATGGGATGGATTTTCGATCTCGGTGTCTCGGTATGTATCTGGTTCCATATGCATCATACTTTTGAATTGTTTGTGCATTGCAAAGCTTAAATTTGCACACCAAACATCAATAAGATGAGATGTCAAAAAGCCAATAGAAACCTTGTAAGGTTTCTCACTAACAAAGAGGCAAATGCAGGGCTTATGGGGAGGAATGATTGCTGGAACTGCAGTACAGACGTTGATTTTAGCCATGATTACCATAAAATGTGATTGGGATAAAGAGGTGATTTGATCTGACAGGATTACTGGATGTTTAAAATGGTTCTGTTATCGTGTTTGATTGTTTTAATCTACAGGCTGCAGTTGCTCAGGAACGCATGGAGAAGTGGGCTGGTTCAGCCATACAGTGAAATTGAAAGATCGTTGCAACAATTTCACATAATAAATTCAGCAGTAGGTAATAATTTTATTCTTATGTGATTCTTTTAGCTTAAAGGGCTTTCTTTCATCTCCACTTTTCCTTCTTGATTGTTTCTTAGGGAAAGAAGTAGCCTTCTTCTTCTTAATTAGTTGCAGACTTATTTTCTTGATTGTTTTCTGCGTTCGTCAAGATCACAACTTTTTCTGTCATTGTGCCTTGATCAATTGTTTTTCGAATCAGAAGTAAAACGAGGGTAAATTTGTAATAGCACAGAAAGAGGCTGATGAGTGATGACTAAACAAATTGGTAAACAGTAATTACAAAAGCGTACCGGCCTCTGACCGTCCGATCAGGAAGCGACGTCGGGGAGCAGGCCTGCTCTGACCTAGAGGGCGACGGCGGCGATCGTGGCGCTGGCGACGGCGATCCAGCTCGTCGCCATGGCAGAGGCGGCATTGCCCGGGGACGGCGGCTGGGCCGGCGCAGCAGACGGGTTTGCTGCGACCGGGAAGGACGGGGCGCCGGAAGGAACGGAAGACGGCGGAGCGGGCGGAGAGGCGGGGGGAGAGTAAGCCGGGGGGAGGAGCGGCGGCGCGACGGAAGATGGAAGGGACGGAGGCGAGGCTGGCGGGCGGGAGGTGGGAGGAAGGGACGGCGGCAGGACGGCAGGGGACACGGGCAGCGGCGCGGAGGGAGCCGCTGTGGTCGGAGGCTCGACGGGGGCGGGGCCTGGGCCCTGGGCAGAGGAGGCGACGGCGAACAGCGCCACCGCAAGAGCGATCGCGGAGAGAAGAAGCGAGGCGGCGGCCATGGTAACCACCAGGGGAGCTGCTGTCTGGAGATGGAAGGGTTTGCGTTAGGTTTGGCACAAGAATCAAAGAAGCATCGTTCGAAAGATATTAATACATATCTTGAAAAGCGTTTAATGTGTGGAATGCTATTCCTAAGAAGAGGCGCTTTTGGTGGTTATCGAAGATAATTATCGTTGAATTAAACATATACATTCCTTTTAATTGGTTCGGGATGGAAATTAGACGCCGGCCGGTCACTCTAGGAATTGAATCACGGTCACTCTAGGAATTGAATCAATACGACTAACTGAAATTTATCAGGGATAGAAATTAGATTCTGGGGCCAACCGTGTAATATTATTAGATGATAGATTTTATCTTTTACTAAAGAAGGGATAGAAATTTGACTTTAGGGCCGACCGTGTAATACTGTTAGATGATAGATTTTATCTTTTATTGAAGAAGGGATAGAAATTAGATGTGTACGCAAAGAGGCATACTGGACGACGGGGATTGAATCGGAGGTTAAAGAGCGGTGGCGAACACAGGGATCCAACGGCCGATAAATGCATGTCCCTTTAATGACACTCTCAGGATGATTGTATTAAATTAAAAAGTGAAATCCGTCACTTTAGAAGTTTCATATAATCGATCGTATGATTATTTGTGAGGAGATAAATCGAAAAATTATAATTGGTCACGATAGAAAAGGGTATTATTTTGACTTCATCGAGATTCGATCTTTGTCTATTTCAATAATTCTATTATGTCGTAATCAACTTAATTATGTTGTAAGGGCAGATGGTGCACTATTAAACTATAAGATAGTGTGATTATAGCTAATCAGAAGGGATAAATTATTCTTTCAATAGCTTTAAGATAATAGAAAAAGTATGAACAGTCGGAGAATAAAACATACAATTGCGGAAATTTCCAGAATGAAATCAAGATAGTTATTGATCATTCAGTGGCTTAAAAATCTAATTATTTACAGTTTGTCTTTAAAAAATTACATAAATTATGATGTATGAATTCTGTTCCATTAAATTCAACGAAATTTAAAAAGCATTAAGAAATTAAGAAATTGTAATCGATTATACTCGGACGACAAATGAAGCAAACGTGGAGCAATTCCATTGCTTCTTCCATTAATTAATATATTAAATTTATACAACTGCTGCTTACGCTTCAGAATCTGCCTCTTCTTAGCTTCTGCCGCATCGGCGGATCCCTCCCGCCCTCCGCCGCCGCGCTCTCCTCCGCCGTCGTCTTCCTCTGCTTCGGCGAGTACTCAACCGCGTCGAACAACTCCCCTCCCGCCGACCGGTGCCGCCAGTTCTCCGAAGCGTATTTCGCCGCCCGCTTCACCTGCAGCGCTTGCTCGGTGGCCGGCGACGGCCACACCAGCATGCGCTTCATGTCTCTGACGCTCTGCTGAGCCGCAGCCTCCGCGGCTTTGGTCTCTTCCAGTTCCCGTCGCACCCCCTGCAGCACGTCTTGCAGCTGCGCGTTCTCCCGCCGCGCGATCTCCAGCGCCTCCTTCACCACCGACGCCTCCTTGATCGCCTGCTTCACGATGTCGCGAAGGTTGGAAGCCTCCTCCCGGGAGTCCCTGTGCTCCCTCTTCGCGCGCGCGCAGTCCCTCCGCACTGCCTCCAGCTCCTCCTCGCACGTCCGGATGCACTCCAGGAAACCGGCCTCCTTCCCTAGCCACGCCGCCACTGACTCC
>JBBMKF010160130.1:0-18731 GCA_037834155.1 Curcuma caesia
CTTCCCTATCTATCTCCATCCAATCCGGTCATCCCCACACCACCCACTCCATCAACCAAAGCTTCCCGTCATTCATCCACAAGCACACCTCCATCCATCGGGAGGAAAGGGGATTTCCTAATCGATCCACCTCATCTCCACCATTGGCAACACTTCTCCTTTCATCTCTAGACAGCAGCGCCTTCTTTCGGATCTGAATCACAACATCTCTTCCATTTGCAAGCTTCCTTCGATGGGTTGATTTGGTCTTCATTGTTGATTGCTTTTAAGAGTTCTATGTTGGCTGTCAATAGTTTTGGATAGATTACCTTTACTTAGTATTCATTTTAACTGCTTTTATTACAACATGTTTGGTTTAATTCCCCGTAGATTGTTGCTACTTTAGTTAACACATGTTAGTTTGTTTAATTCCTACATTATTTTATTTGTGTTCACTTGTTCGTGATGTTTGATATTCGTATGGATTGTAAGATGCATGTAGTTAAATTAGTTTAGCATGTCTTGTTTTATGGTTTCATGAATTTCTTTGCGATGTAACTTAGAAAGCTTTACTTGTTCGCGGTTGTAGTTTAGTTTGTTTATATTGCTATTAATTGCATTGCTTTCATTTATTAGATTTAGCATCTGGACCACAAAACCCTAATTACAACATAAAAACCCCAAACTCCAAAATATTCCATTTACTAATAACTGAATCTTAAGATTATCACCCTATCGTTACATTCCTTGTGAGAAACAATCCAAGTCACTTCTATGTTATATTCATGTAGAAGGGTTCAGTAATTTATTTAATACCATATCACGATAATACAGTCTGATCCAAGGTGTTGTACTGACTCTCGACGTCCTTCAAGAGGTGACTAGTAAAATACATGGGATATTATACAATGCCCTCTTGACAAAAAAGAATTAAACTGATGCCCCCCTCGGTGGCTGCTAAATACAACCACAGTCTTTCCCCTATGACAGCCTTAGAAAAAGTAGGTAGGTGTGCTAAGTATTATTTGAGATTAGTGAATGCGTGCATGCACCTCTCATTCTAAGCAAGTCGAGCCAACTTTCAGAGGATTTTGAAGCAAGGTAGGCTTCTATCGGCTAACCTGGTGATGAATCAAAATAAAGAAGTAATTCTGTTGACTAACCTTTGACCTTCTTTGACTTTCTAAGGAGAGGCATTCTTTGCAAGGTTTGTACTTCAGATTAGTTTTGATTCCCCCTTTCAGTCATAATGTACCCAAGGAAGCATCCACTTTTGACATCAAATAGACATTCGTTTGAGTTAAGCTTTAAACCATACCTCTGTAATGTACGGAAAGTTTCTTCCATATCACTAAATAAGTCTTCACCTCGAGTGAATTTGATTAGTATATCATATACATAGACCTCTATATTCCACCGAATATGATGTTTAAAGACTCAGTCCATCAAACGCTAATAAGATGCACTAGCATTTTTAGCCCAAATGGCATGACAGTATAGTAAAAGGTCTCATCAGAGGTGATGAAATTGATCTTTTCTTGATCCTTCAAGGCTAAAAGGATCTGATGGTAGCTCTTATAAGCATAAAAAATGTATATTATGGCACATCTAGAGGTTGAATCTACTAAGTGGTCTATCCGTGGAAAGAGGTAGAAGTCTTTAAGACAAACCTTGTTGAGAACTCGAAAATCCACACAAACCCATCATTTGCCAATAGGCTTTGGTACCAGTACTATTGCCACTAATGTGCTCGGCTTCCATTAATTTGGTAATCTCAGATCAGATTACCTTATCCTTCTCAAGTCCGAAGTGTCATTTTTTCTATTTGACTGACTAAGCTTCTAGTAGAATATTGAATTTATGCTCTATGATGGTTGGAGAAATGCCACTGACCTCTTGCACCGACCAAGCAAAGACATCGATATTTCGTGCAAGACAGGTAGTCAATTTTTTCTTCAACTCAAGAAGGAGGTCAGCTACAATCCAAGTGGTTCTATCCGGCTGATCAAGTACAATTTGTATTTCCTCCTACTCATCGGCAGATCGAATATGTACATCTTGAAGGGTTTGTACTTCCGCCCTTTGAGTTCTTCAGACTTTTCGTAGGTCTGTGTGCACCATCTCCATGTAGCATTTTCTTGTTGCAGTCTGATCTCCCTTGACTTTGCCAACCTGATCACCTACAGAAAACTTTACCTTCTGGTGAAATGTAGAAATCATGGCTTGGAACAAACTCATGACAAACCTTCCTAGAAGAATATTGTATGGAAGAGGCATCAACCATTGTAAATACAATGGTCCAAATTCATCATAAGGGATCCTCTCCCAAGGACAATAACAAATTGATTTGTCCGAGTAGTTGTAGTTCATTCCTAGTAAACTTAAATAGGGCAGTAGCCATTGGTTGGAGTTCAACACATTCGATCTGCATCTAATCAAAGGCATCTTTGAACAGACTTTGACTGTGCTCCTTGTATCAACAAATACTCAGGTCACATCATAGTAGGCAATGGTAGCTTGGACTACTAATGCATCATCATGAGGGATGAGTACTCCCTCTAAATCTCTAGGCCCAAAGATGATAGGGGACCATCTCCTCGTCCCCTTCATATCCCAACTCCATAACTTTCAAATCATCGGTCAGAAGCTTTTCTGGCTCCGTTGGAGCCTCAATTCGTCGTCTCTCCTGAAATCATATTTATAGTACCTCTGTGAGGAGTATTGTTTTGAGGAGCCTCTCGTCGAGTGCTCTGGTCTTGCTTAGCTAGTTCTTGAGATCGTTTTGCTATCCTTTCTGCCGTTGATTTCTAGATTAATCTCTAGACTCAGCAGGGCGAGGGCGTTTAGTTAAAGATTGACAAGGTGATTCTGATGGGAATCTGACATTTTCCTTCTGGCGATATTGCATTGCTCAGTGGATTTCCTTGACAAGTTGATGGCATTCGTTTGTAGAATGTCAATACCTCTGATGAAGAGCGCAAAAATGAGCAAATATTTTGATAGGTTGCCTTCTCTAGTTATCAGGTGATGTTGAAATTGTTTCTAATGTTTGGGACAGCTTTTTTCCCAGGTCTACCCAGGAGTAATTGAGAGTCGATTGAGGTACCCTATTTCGAGGAGGTGGATGAGCTATTTTCTCTTACCTAGTAGGAGGGGACTTGGTGGTACTGACGTCGTTCTTACAAGTGCATTGAGCTTCCTCCACATTAATGTATTTCTTGGCCCTCCCCAAGAGACTATCATAATTGGTCGGAGGCTTCTTCACCAAATCTTTGAATAAATCACCGTCCAACAACCTTTAGGAGAAAGCACTGGTAAGGATCTCTAAGATGGCGGAAGGTACATCTAGAACGACTCAGTTGAAGTATTGAATGTATTCCCTTGGAATTTCTCTATTCTTTTGCTTCATTGCAAAAAGATTAAAAGAGATTTTATGGTACCGCTTACTACTAGCGAAGTAGTGCAAAAGACATTGCTGAGATCTTCAAAAGATTAGATAGAATTGAGTTGGAGCTAATTAAACCACTGATGTACTGGTCTAGACAGAGTTGTCAAGAAGACTCTGCATTTAATACCATCAGTATACTGGTGTAGTAGGGAATCATTTTCAAATTGGCATAGGTGATCTTCTAGGACCTAGTATATTCCCCTAGCTGCAAAGTCCAAAGTGACTGAGCAACTCCTCTACTAGGATGTTCTAAGAGAAAGGAGCGTGTTAAGTACTTTTTCTTTTAGTCAGTAGGGGGGCGTTACCTCTATTTGAATTTCCTTGAGGCAATTCTTAGACTCTTGATTCCCAAGATTACTCCTCTTGTTGGATTGATATTCCCCTGGGTACTTCAGTGGGGTTTAGAAGCACCTCGACAGGGACTAGAGGTACTCTGGCAGAGGCTAGAGTCAGTAAAGTATGATCCGTAATATTACTTCCACGGTAGTGGTGATGAGTTGGTTCAAATCCTCTCTCATCACGGTAATAGTTTTTAGACTAGCTATAGCAATCCGACTTCTTCTGCTAGCATATTCTTAGTCTTTTGGATTTCTTCCAATGACTCACATCTCAACGTCTTAGTTCGGATGTTCCCACAAACGGTATCAATTTAATCTGGTCCGAGATCAAGGAATAGAATGACTCAATAAAGTAACCACGACCAATTACTCTGATCGATTGGATACCGGTCAAGTTAGGTTTCCTTCAGGTCGGTCTCTGAAGAAGTCGATCTTGGAGTTAGCCTTCAAGAGAGTCAGGCTTCAAGGAAGTCAGACTTTAAAGAAGTCGGCTTCCAAATACCGTGTGTGGAGGTCTTCAGATAGATCTGGAAAGACTTAAGGAAAAGGTTAGAAGGGAGTCAAAGCGAGCCTTAGCAAAACCCCTCCAACACTCAAATTAGACCTCGAAAAAAAAGTGGAGAAAACGAATGGAGAAAAGTAAGGAGAGTATAGAGTTAATTATTTGTCTTGGTATTGCAACCGGTTACCTTTAAATTTAAAGCGAAAGAATAGCTTGGTTCCCAAATAGCACAACTCTTTATTTCATTGTCGAGAGACACCTCTGTTAGTAATCGACGTTTTAACAACTACATCCCTTGGTGATGGGTGCGCGCTTCAATAACTGTCAAGTTGAATCAAAGTTCTTATTTGGGAGGACCAAACTTGAATACAACCAAGATGAAGTTGACTTGAAGTCTTCTATTAGAAGCTGACTTGACCCGAAGTCTATTCAACCAAACCCAAGCACTCGAAGTCGATTCGATCGGATCCGAGCTTAGTTTAAATTAATTTGATCGGACCGAGCTCTGCTTAAGTCAATTTGATCAGATTCGAATTTAATTTAACTTGGCCCGAACTCATTTTAACTGATTTTCAACTCAATTTAACTTTTTGACTTAATTATGGCACATAGCACTGACACTCCTCACCGTATCACCGCACATCCTCATCATGTATTTATTCATGACAAAGATCATCACCAGATCCAAATGTGGAATGAAGAGGCTTATCATCTTAATTTGTTTGTCTTCGCGTGTGATTAATGTGAGGGGGGAATTTCACACGAAATCAGCTCACCTTTTCATCCACAGGACCAAATGGATTCAATCACGAACGCCTGTAATCCAACAGTGTTGGAATATATATAATTAAACCCGCTTGATCATGAAAAAATAAATAAAATTAAATAAATAATGAGAGGGGGGCCGGCATGCATCACGTGCCCCCTCTCAGACTACTACTTTCTTCCTCAATCTCTTGTTGCCTATTTCTTCCCATCTCACTACTATTCTCCATCTCAAAGACTCGATCAGGCCACTTCACGCTAGCTAGCCGTCTAGCAAGATCTTCCTCTTCCTCTAGCTGCTGCTCCTCTCAGCGCGGAAGATGAACATGATGAAATCCTCCTCCCAGTCGCCACTGACCACGAGGACGCTTCCCAATCCCACGGCAAAGCTGGAGTACTCGCGCAGCTCAATCAGCTCGTCGCCCATAGATCTGCTTCCTTCCTCGAAGATTTGGAAGCTGGAGTACTTGTTCGGGGGCTGCATGAGGGCTGCGAAGAAGACGTTGCAGAAGTGCTTGAGCTTCCTCGTCCCCTCCTCGCACCCGACGCTCAGGTGCTCGAGATCGGTTTCCTTTTCCAAGTCGACGTCGACCAGGGGCTGCAAGGACTCCGCCAGAAGCAGCAGCGCTTCCAACGCGACGACTGCCTCTTCCTCGAACATGCAGTGGTGTCGTAGCAACGCCGATATCTCCATCTACGACGCAATTGTTCACTGCAAGAAATCGATCGTAAGTATATATATTTATATATATATATATATATATTTCCATGGACTTGTTCTCTGTAGCTCACTCTCTTTTCCCTAATTTGGTTCTTTTTCTTCAGGGACAGAGTTAAAGGCTGGATTGAACTACCAACAAGAAGAAGAAGAAGAAGAAAAATCGTCAAGTTCTTTTATCTCGTAATTGGCGATCGACGATCTATCAGGCACCTTAATTAATCAGCAACTACAAAGCGCGATCGATATAATGTAGATATATGAAAAAGTAATGGTCCATTGAAAAATTTATGAGTTTGAATGTTGTAGGGGATGTATCGCGTACAAGTCAACCTCAGAAATCGATGTAAGTTACAAAATGGTTTAATTATTTTATTATGAAAGTATTGTTGAAGAAGTGGCGGTGGTGGATTGTATTATGTGGATATGATATGCAAAAAAGACAAGCATTTATTTGTCTCTTAAGCCCCACAAAACAATATAATTGATTTTATCCTCATCAATTCAAATATCCTTCATTGTATCTTATACGACTATATATACAAATTTATCATAACTTCCTAGCTAACATTCATGACACTTTTTTATTCGAGGCATGCACTCTATGATCCATGTAATTAACCTACAATGAACATTGCCCTTCCCATCCCCACTCAATGTCGTATGGCCTCCAAGCTTCATCTTCAGATCACCTCTCCCTTTCTTCAACTTGGCTTTCACAGATTAGAATGAGCTACTCCATCCTTGTGCTAAGAAATACGATTAAACAAGACTATATCTATATATATTAACAAATACAATCTTTCTCTTATTCTTTCTTTTTTGCTCTTGTGGATATATATTCATTGCCTTACGTCTATCTATTTCGTGAGTTGTTGAATCAGCTTGAGCTCATATATATATATGACAACCAAAACCTCTATATACCATTTCTTTAGCCATGGTATGTTTACTAAAATGATTAAGGGTGCAGGGATATATGTTCCATTCGAACTGTAAATCTAAGGGAAATATTTTTTTTTTGAATTGATAATTATTGATGGGAAAAAAAAGTAAAGTAACAGATCACAAATCTCAAAATTCCATTTGGTATTTAAGTGGAAGTCAATAATTTCAAGTAAGCTTGGTATGATTTACTATAAGAGGAGGAGAATAAATTATGTTATTTTTCTGGATAAATTGAAATAGATAAGTGATGATAATTAATGACTATAGATATATACATATGTCATATAACAAAAGACTTAAAGACATAATTCTTTTTTCCATTTCTACTAAAATAATTAATATAAATAAATAATGCCGTAAAGATAATTATAAAATATCCCAATACATAGTCTAGAAAAAGAAACGACAAATGCATATGAAATAGGGGATAATATCCATAGCCTATATATGCATGGATTTTCATCTGTTAATCTATATATCATTTGTTTATCATTATTTGTTAACATATCATTTATCTATCTATCTATCTATCTATGACTCATCATTTTATTTATCAATACATTTAAACAAGTTTTAAAAAGAAAGAAAGAAAAAACAATAAATCCTCGATGGCAACCCCACCCAATTGTTAAAGAAGCGCCACCAATTTTCTTGTAGTCTTCTGCGCCGATTCCACCGTCGTCATGGCTTGCTGCTACGACCTCCATTGGCTAGCTGTTCTTCGAGCAGTAGAGGCTACTGCACAAGACCAGCGACGTGCTTAATCACTGTTCATCTTAGGAAGTTCTTCCTTGACAGCGATGTCATTGTACTTGGCTGAACAAATGGCAATGGCACCGGCAGTCGAATAGAGCTTGTGGAGGTCGTAGCAGCAGGCCACAGCGATGGTGTATCAATCTGTGCGAGTGGAATAGCAGAAGTTGTGGTCATCGCTAGCTGCTGCTGCTGCCAATGATGAGCAGTGGCTGATGGCTCGACTAGATCAATGATTGAATGATAGAACATGACATGGCCACCGTATGAAGTTAACAACAATTGATTATAGATAGATTTGTTAATTATGCAAATCTAAATCTTATGATAGATTTAATCAACACTTCCAAAAAATTATTGATCAGCAAAACAAATTAAAGATGGCAAATTGTTGGTCCCAGCTGCAAAATCACATCCTTAAGTTTCATTTGCCAGTACGTACCGTGATAATGATGTTGTGTGGGCACGCAGACAATTGGCAATTCGAGGTACATGGCGTGTCTGGGCCACATTTATCTCTCACTTTCCAGTCCCATATATCGTGCATGGTGTGAATGAACGACCCTTCCTCCTATTGTTATATATATATAACGAATGAAGACTCGCAGGCTCTCGATCGATCAGCACCATGGAACAAACAGATCGATATATCATCCAGAGAAAACAGGTGAAAACACATGTACAGGAACAGGATGCTTGCTTTGCTTTCGTTGCTTTCAGATTTTGCCCATTCCAGTCGGCTGCTCCGAGTCGGGAGGGCAACTAGCGTGAGTATGCACGGGACCAAATTGCGACTGCGACGAGAGAGAGAGAGAGAGAGACAAAGACACGACATTTACTACCGTATTGACTATGAACGTATGTGTTCATTTTGTGCCCTTAGCTTTTGTTAGTTTCATCTCGTCGCGGACGATGGGCATGATCCTTCCTGGTCCTGGACGCTGACGTTTGTCACCTCCATCCACCAAAAAGACAAAGAAAATATTTGCTGCGTATTAAATATGTGTCCATTTTGTCACCTCGTCGTGGGCGATGATCGCGATCTTTTCTGGTCCTCGACGCTGATGTTAATTTGTCATCGACATCCCAATTGCAAGAGAATTTGCCGGTCTGAAGTCTGATGAACCTGATGAAGTAATTTCCTAATGCGTTCCTATTGCTGAAATTTAAGCGCGTCGCGATTTTTCTGCAGGCATTTATTACATGATGCTGTGTTTTGCTGGCCGGAGTCTTTAATCCAACGGAATCTTCTCCATCGCTATGATGCCGACTCCGGTTCGTATCTAGACGAAGCAAATAGTAGATGACAGGTTAGAGGTCACCAGATTGATACCGCAAATTGTTAAATATTTTCTAAAATCTAATTTAATATTTTCAATTTAAGTATTGCCTACTTCCAGATCAATAATTCATAATTATTGATTTGTGTGAAAATTCAAATCGGTATTGTTAGTGAGTTGGTATACGTCACGTGGACATCACATCGGTATTTAATAGGTATTTAATTTTTAATACAAATCGTAAACGCTATATTAAATTTAAAAATAATAATAATAATATAGTGCACTAAACTAGGAAGATGTCTTGAGTTTGTAAGATAAATCATTTCAAAATGTAAGAAAGCATACATAACAAAAATATCCAAAAATTTCATCATAGTGTAAGATTATTTCAACAACAGGCAATTCAAATAAAATGAATCAGTCCTCGTTAACCAATGGATATAATATGGCTTGAGCCTGAGATTGGATGCAAAGAAATGGCTGACATCTGCACCATCTTAATTGTGTTACAAATCTTAGTTTAAATAGAACCTCAAAAAAACAAACAAGTATTACTCATTTCTTTATCCGTTCCAATGAACTTAACTTCATACATGCACAAAGCCTAGTTATTAAACGTAAAAACTCAGTTTCATGGACAAGTAAATAGATTTTATTTTAGAAGAACTTCTCAGTTTTGCACAATATTTTTACAAGAGGGAGTAGGTAACATTAAGACCTGCAAATAACCATGAGTAGAAGCGGATAGTTCCTTCCAGTACTGGGTTAGCAGCTACCCACTAGAAGTTGAATAAGCTTCATCCATCACATCCAACCTTTGAACCGGGATAAGAGAATAAGCGAGATGCATTTTGGAAACTTAGCTCAGCTAGTAGTTCCTCGGGCATTTCAAGCAACGTTGAAACATAATTCAACACCTGAAAGATCGCCATTTATTAATATCACAAAATTGGAGTAGGGTGAAACTTACAGATAGGATTGCGCCAAATATTAAACCAACAAATAAAAGATATAATATTATTTCTTTTGCACTTTTGCAACAAATTAAGAATTATGTTCTCGACAGAAAAAAAATGAAAAAGCACAAACAATCCAATTTGACCATATTCCTAAACAAAAGTTTAATATGAACATAAACCAGAAACCCCCAGCTAAAAGAAAAATGAGCTTCTGCAGTCTAACACTTCAAGCGTTTCTTAGAAATACCTGAGAAATGAAAAAACAATGCTCCATCTATGCCTTCCTCATTCCTACGATGATGTTTTGTACTCCTGTGTAGAATATATGATGAGTTTTGTAAAACTCCAAACGAGACCTAAAGTGATTATTTCCATGAGATGCGACTCTATATACATCTTTATCAAAAGCTAATATCTCTTATATGAGGATATTTATATATAAAGTTGCAGCCAGAAGCTATACCCTTGTAAAAAATCCTTATGCAGAATCAAAGTACCAATACACTACCATCAATGCGCACAATGATGTTGCATTCCCTAATATTGTGTATGTTTTAGATGTTGAATTTTAAAGTGGTGTACTACTCAATTCATTTTGCACTTTCCAATATAGACCATTGTACTAAATGGAGTTTCAAGCTTTAAAGTGCACATCACTAACTGCGCACTCATTACATCTAAATAACAAATCTAATTTTACTTCTTTCTTTTCATGTAAGTAACTTTGGTATTTTGTGGGGATTATTAGAAAAGAGAAACATCCAAAAGCTCTCTTAACCTTTTTTTTATCCCACATCATGAATTTGTTTTTCAAACTCTTCTCATACATTATCCCTTGTTTCTTTTGCAAGATGGACTCACTAATAAGCTTTTAGAATTATAATTATATTTAATTTTCCTGAGAAGGGGACATGAGAACATGTAGGATCAGACCTTAGGAGAGGCCCAAGAGGCCTCTACCAACTAGCTAGAGGGCCCAAAAAAATAGTATAGGTTAGTTATAGACCCAAAAAAATAGTTTTAATTTTTAACCCTAGATAACCTAATTATCCAAGCATATAGAGGGCCTAAAAAAATTTTGGACCACTTTTAATTAATAAGTTGTAAAAAAAAGTTTAAAAAATTTACAACGCATACATGTCATAATGTGGTGATGGCTATGCGGTGATGTTGATAGGGGGTGAATCAGCAATACAATCTGTTTCCTTTAACAATGTATGTTTCCTTCATTTGATCGAGAGTCAAGAGGTTTTTTTTTATTTTTTGTTAATTGTGATACTCCATCTGACTCGAGATCTATTTTCTTTCAATTTTAATAGATATACTTTCTTTCTTATGTAGCGTGTTCAATCTTAGTGAGTGTTGTGAGATTTAGGAACTTTTTGATTTGCTCCACTAGACTAATAATGTGTCGTACTCTTTTTATTTTTGATATATTTTTGTTGCTTAATTAATTAATTTGGTCGTGTATATTAGTTTTCCCCTCCTCGATATGAATTCGTAAATTATGTGCAATCAATATTACTCCATTATTGCTTAATTGACTTGAGAATGTGGGAGGCTATGGGGAGATTCTATAAAGTTGGGTACTTGGGTTTTCAAAAAATCATAGAAAAAAATTAGATAATACTTTTGTTGTCAAAACTTCAAGACGCATAATATTTAAGTGATTATTTAGAATATTTTTATTATATTATATACATTTTGAATATTATATGTTATTTAACATTTTATGTTTAATTTATATTTTATAATCTGTTTTAGAAAAACATCTCATTAATAAAAAAATAACTACGTTTTATTGTTTTAGGAGGTTCATTTTTTAAAATTCACCTCAGGCTTAAAAAATTATCTAGTACGACCCTGAAAACATGTATGCAGTTGGGTATCTTGGGCTTAATTTCAATTTTTTTTTTAATTTCAATATGTTTACTTCTGTTATCCTTTATATTAAGAAATAAATTTAGTCTAAGTTCACATCTTATTTATATTTATCCAAATAATACGATCTCCAATCAAGATTTACTCTCAAAATAAACCACAAACCTGAGAGATCAGGCATGCTTCTTCTATTATGTAAGCTTAGTCCTCATGATCCATAGTTATATTTTATCCTATTCTACTATACCAACTCGAATCTTATCATATTTGAATTTGACTAGCTTTGAATAGATTCAAGTCAACCACCTGTTGAATATATGTAAAATATCTTTCACTCTCTCGAAAACAATATGCTACCTAGGTTTCTAGAATCTATGACAAGAAAGCCATTTGTAGTTGGCATAGGCATTATCCCCCTTGTAGTACATAGATCTAGGTCACCCTATGTGAAATGCCGACATCTTGCCTTAAAATAACAATCACCTCTTGGGTCAATTTTAATTTTGATTTCTCCTTTATATTTTTTGTCTAATTTTTGTATGATATTTATTTATTGAACTTAGAACAAGATTATTTGTTTTGTTTTTTTAGACGTTTTACATCACAGAACTAGCAGCTGGCACCACATCAAGATCATATGCTAATTTATGCTCCTGCAAGGAACTCTTCAATGTCAGGAATCGCAACGAGTTAAATGACTAAAAAAATTTATGCATCATTGATCAATGTTAGGAATTCATATGCTAATTTATGCTTCATTGAAGCATGTAGATAACATTAACTAAGAGAATTGAAATGGCTAGATGTTAGGAATATCAAATGTTTAGTAAATTGGCGAGGTTGACTTTTATGATATTTAAACTCAGTATTATCCAATGCAACTTTACTGAACATTAAACTATTAAACAAGAAGTAATGGAATCAAGATATATTGCTAGGGTAAAATCATGTTCCTTTGAGCCTAAGAAGTCAGAGGAGGAGCATGATGGACACTGATATTTGAATGTGCAAAATGAAAGGATGAATAGATAAAATATTTTATACATAAATGACAATGAAGGATGAATTAGTATAGTTAGTTACCAAATACCACAATATTCATTCTTTTTGTTTTTTTTATTTCCCCTTATCGCAACTCCAAGATTAAATTGTAATATTGGCAATTTATATATTCTTCACAATGGCACAGTGAATATGGATTTTCCATGCTGAACTGTTGGGTAAATTGCTAGAACATACCACATTTGGTTCACTAACAAGAAAAAAACTTACACTATGAATGTTAGCAGGATGATTTAGTCCTTCCCTTGACAGACTTGCTGGCTGTGGAACAGAACCTCCAAAATGTTTTTCCAACTCTGCTATGGGAACAGCAGGGATTAAAAATAAAGGATTTGTTTTCAATCTTAGCAATCCATCAGGCGCATCGGTCTCAATCAAAATTCTGTCTTTAGGTACCTACATAACAAGTAATTGGTTTAAAATCAGTGATCATAGAAACTGCTTCTGAAGGAGTTGCTTAGTACTAGCATGAAACATTTAAGTGTAATACTAACTGACTGGACGACTTTCTTTGCTTTCTCTGGCTTCATGGATGTGAGATGCCCAGAAAATGAAAAATACGCACCCAACTTTGCTAAACCAGGGACCAACTCAGCCGACCCTATATAGGAATGCAGAATAACGCCTGCTTCAAAAGGCCCAGTACAGCTGGTCATTCACATAAAATCAATGTTGAGATGTTACAGCATAGGTAAAGATATCGAAAGATATAAATGCACTAAGAATCTACCTCAGGTTCATTGTTGCCATTTATCAGAAAAACAAATTCTTAAACAATTTAAAAGCAATGACGATGTACATTTGATTTTCAGTACATTAACAAAAACTGAATTATAGACTATCACGAACAATGCAAAGAAAATCTTAGATTACTGAATTTGAAGGCTAGTTTCCACCCAGTAAGCAGATCAACTTTCAAAGATATCCAGCTTTGATGGAAATTCTGCCTGTAGCTCCAAGTCCATCTTAAACAGATAGTCTACAGTCAATTATGCCATCATGCACAGATACTGGTACAAAGTAAACAGTATGGCTATCCAGTAATCCCTCAGTCTATTACAAATTTGTCATGCTATCTCACCTTGTTCTTAACAGGACAGAACGCTATTAAAACCATACCTTACAATATTAGAAAATATCTTATATCAATCTTTTCTATTTTCTTATATTAATTATATATTATCTTTTCTACTTTTTATTTATTAAATTTCATTAAAAAAAAGTATTATGTCCTCTAAACCCTAGACTTAATCTTTTATTGATGTATATATATATATATTGAACAATGTTCATAAAATCAATTAATTAATTCCTCCAAATTTTCTTAATATGGTATCAAAGCCAACCCTAGCCATGTCTTCAAACCTTATCTGTCATTCCAAATCCTAGCCTCCTCTTCTCTTCCATTATTCATCAATGCTGACAAGTCTTCTCTTCCATTGTGAGCACCGTAACAGAGAGGGTCATAAGATTAAAAACTATCGGACTCTAATGTTTCATTGCAAACACTGTGATAGAAGAGGGCATATCGAGGATGGATGCAGATACAAAAATGGCATGTGGCCATCCAATACCATGGGCAATCGACAAGGTCGATCACAACAACAACGTGGATTTAGAAGAATTACAGCTAATGTAGCAAATTCTCCTCAATCTACACAAGTTTATCCACAAAATATTAACAAAACAAGCCAAGTTCGTGAGCAACTTCATCAGATTTCCCATGGCTTATCAATGATAAGCCAATACCATAATGTTGGTAATAAAAAACACTTATGCAAATGTGACAGGCCCGTCTCCTTTTCTCGATGCTTCGATTAATTATGTATTCACTAAGCCTTGGAATTTGGATAGTGGGACCACCAATGATTCCACACTTTCACTAAAACACAATCATCATCGATACCCATCATTAATTTACCAACCAGATCTACATCCTCAATCACTTTGACTGATACTGTACCTTTCGATTCTGATATTACCTTAGATGATGTTGTGTATTCCTAGTTTTCACTTATATCTAATTTCTCTGAGTAAAATTACCACCACCCTAAACTATCATGTCATTTTCCCCCACCTTTTGTGTCCTACAAGACTTGACTATGGGGAAGATATGGTTTAGGGAAACAACATGGTGGTCTCTATAACATGCTTCCGTTGCAAAGAACACCGACCTGTCATCAAGCTTCACATCATTCCCATCTATGGCATATGCATCTTGGGCATCTATCACCATTTCGCCTTAAATTTGCTTCTTCATTATTACCTTCAGATAATATTTCTTATGACTATGATTGTACCATTTGTCCCATGGCAAAACAAACAAGAATTTTATTTCCATTAAGTTCTATATCAACTCATGTTCCATTTGATTTATTACATTGTCATATCTAGGGTCCTCAGAAAGTACCCACACACTTAGGCATACGATTCTTCCTTACTATTGTAGATGATTTTACAAGATGCATATAGATATACCATATGCAACACAAATCTGAAACCTAAAACATTTTGAAATTTTTCATTGATTTTGTTCATACTCAATTCCATGCATACATCAAAGAAGTCAAAAGTAGATAATGGTTCTGAATTCTTATCTATAAGAATTTTTTTTGTTAAATTTCATGGCATTGAATACCAACTCACTTATGTTTATACTCCACGGCAAAATGGAGTTGTTGAAAGGAAGCATCGTCACATTCTCATTTTAGCACAAGCATTACTTTTTCAATCTCATTTACCTTTGCATTTCTAGGGTGGAATATGTTTTAGCTGTGGTTTATCTCATTAATCGGTTACCATCTTCATTGCTCTCTAATAAAGCACCTTTTGAAATTTTGTACAATCACCCACCCTCACTTGATCACCTGAAAGTTTTTGGTTGTTTATGCTATGCAACTATTGTACACCCGATTCATAAATTTGAATCTCTTGAGAAACTATGATCGTTGTTGGATATCCGACTAGACAAAAAGCATACAAGCTATATGATATGGAAACTGAGAAATTTTGTCAGTCGTGATGCAAAATTCCATGAAACCACCTTCCCTTTTTCATCCACCTCAACACCATCAAATTCTGATTTTGTAGCACCCAATTTCATATCTGAGACTACAGAAACATGGTATGTCACGTCACCATTTCCTTCTAGCACTCATTCTCACCCGCTTGAACAAACAAAAACAAGAAATACACATGAACCCATCTCTCCCATACAAATGCAAACTACAGCAATTGTTCCATCTAGCATCACTTAGCCTTCCACATCCATACCAAAAGTCGAAACTACACCACAACTTTCAAACACTCCTTCTGAACTTACCACTACTACCATTCCACCTCCGAGACAGTCAACACGACCGAAGCGACCTTCAATGTGGCATAGAGACTTCCTAATGTCATCTCAAGCCAATCGGTATACCTCAACACCATGTTCTAGAATAGGCACTCGATATCCACTTTCTAATTTTCTTTCCTATTCATGTTTTTCACCTACCCATTTTGCTTTTCTAGCTACTATCACAAATCACACAGAACCCAAAACTTACGCACAGGCTATCCTTGATTCACATTGGTGACAAGCCATGAATACAAAATTAGAAGCATTACAACTCAAAACATGGAGCCTCGTCCCCTACCCATCGATCATAAACCAATCGTTGCAAATGGGTTTACAAAATCAAATATAGGCCTGATGGCACCATTGATCTCTACAAGGCTCGTCTCGTTGCTGAGGGATATAATCAAGTTGAAGGCATTTGACTATTAAGAAACATTATCGCTAATAGTTAAGCTTACAATAGTTTGATGTCTCGTTACTATCACTACTGCTCGCCATTGGTACATACACCAATTGGACGTTCAAAATGATATCCTCCATGGAGATTTACATAAAGTTGTTCATATGGAACCTCCACCTGGTCTTCACCAACAATGGAAGAGCATTGTATGTCGGCTCAACAAGTCTCTTTATGGACCTAAACGAGCATAAAGAAATTGGTTTTCCACATTTTGAAACACTATTTTAAAGGTCAGTTTCCAACAATCAAAACTTGATTATTCACTTTTCACCAAGGCTCAAGGTACTTCTTTTACAGCAATTCTCATATATCAAAGATCTAGCAATTCTCATGTATCAAAGATCTTGAAAACTTGAAATACTTTTTGGGTATTGAATTCTCCTCCAAAAAAGGTATTTATGTCACAAAGAAAGTATGCATCAGACATTCTACAAGATTCAAAACTTCTAGGCATGCGCCCTAGCAATTTTCCAATGGAGTAAAATTTGAAACTCACTGACTAATGGAGCATTGCTAACTGATCCAACAAAGTACAAAGGATAGTTAGTAGATTGATTTATCTAAAAGTGACAAGACTAGACATAGTATATTCAGTTCATACATTGGGCCAGTTCATGCAACCTAAAATACCTCATTGGGATGCTGCCATTTGAATACTCAAATACATCAAAAGTGCCCCTAGTAAGGGATTATTAATCCATTTTGATAAAAGTTTAACCATTTTGATAAAAGTTTGGTTACAGATTATTGCATTTTTCTTGGAGATTCTCTCATATCATGGGAATCCAAGAAGCAAACCAACATCTCCAAATCAGCTGAGGCAAAATATCGAGCCATGGCTAACACATGTCTGGAGGTAACTTGGCAACTCCTATACTATTATTCTACGATAGTGAGACAGTTTTGCACATTACAGCATGTTGAGTATTGCTTTTTATAAAGAAAAATAAAATAAAATATATCAAATTAAAATTTTGCTAAAACTTTTGGATCGATAAAAATAATCAAACCAAATCGTTGAACACGAAATGAAGGCATTGAATAGAAGTCAGATTGGGTTCGGATTTAATCCATCGGGTAGGCATAGGCACGGAGATAAGAATCATGTGGGCTCAAACCGGGGTCAATTTGGATTTGATTTGGCCAACTTATGGTCAAATCAAATCTTAAATGGGATTAATCGGTTCGATCAATTTAAAACGAATTAGGAATTTTTGAGGAATTTCTCTTTTCTCTCTAGTTTTCTTCCTCCCAAAGCCCCACCGCCGCATGCCACGAAGCCCCTCACGCCGCCTCCTTCCTCCTCCCTATTTCTTCCCCTTCATTTTTATTTTCTCTTCACTCCTTCCAGCAATAGAACCCTCTCCTTTCTCTCTTTCCTTCTCCAACAGAAGCAGCCCCTTCTTTTTCCCTTTCCGGTCAACAGAAGCAATTCTTTCCTCTTTCTCATTCTTCTGCTGCCATAGCCACCTGCAGCAGCTGCCGGAGCTAGCCAAGGTCGCCAGCGAAGAAGGTAAGGTTTCCCTCTTTCTTTCCTTTCTCTTCTCCTTCCATTCTTTTATTTTTTTTATTTTTTATTTTTGTTTAGTTCAAGCAATACAGAAGCATCAACATAAACATTTTCCTTCTTTTATTTCTCCAGCAGCTCTTCCCTCCTCCAACAACCCAACAGCAGCTTTCTCTTCTCTTTATTTTCTCCCTTCTCCATCAATTTTGTGCAAGAGGACCAGCAATAATAACCTTACTGCCCTTTTTCCAGCTGGCCACCACATTCCTCTCTTCCAACATTAGAAACCTTAGCTAGAAATTTTAATCAAAACATATAGTCGAGGAACCTCATAAATTTCGATGTGAAATGGTGGTAATATTGCTGTATTGAATTTATTTTGAAGGAAATAGCTCGTAATTTATTTTAGTGAACTTAGAATTAGATTCTTTTGTATCCTACACAATTTATATTAATGTTGTGGTGTAGGTTTGAATGAAACATTTATAATGATTGACAAATGGAAGAAAGATTGTATTTTTTTTAGAATTTCTTGGGTTGACGAATGTAGAATTAAATAACTTTGTCAGTAATAGATGTCAAATAGGAATTTAGAATATATCGAGGTAGTGGGATCAACATTGATCCGTCAACTTCGAATTTTAGTTCATTTTTGTTAGGATCGGTTGGTTCGCTAGAGAGGGGTGAATAGCATTTCTCGATTTTTCTTGATCTTTCTCTGCACAGAGATTAGCGGAAGCAAAAATATAAAAGAGAAAGAAAGAGATCAACGCTAACCCGGTTTGTTT